>WNWK01003290.1:145000-157500 GCA_009830355.1 Cherax destructor
CAGCTCAGGCTGGCACTACTGAAGTGTCCCAGCTCAGGATGGCACTACTGAAGTGTCCCAGCTCAGGCTGGCACTACTGAAGTGTCCCAGCTCAGGCTGGCACTACTGAAGTGTCCCAGCTCAGGCTGGCACTACTGAAGTGTCCCAGCTCAGGATGGCACTACTGAAGTGTCCCAGCTCAGGATGGCACTACTGAAGTGTCCCAGCTCAGGCTGACACTACTGAAGTGTCCCAGCTCAGGCTGGCACTACTGAAGTGTCCCAGCTCAGCATGGCACTACTGAAGTGTCCCAGCTCAGGCTGGCACTACTGAAGTGTCCCAGCTCAGGCTGACACTACTGAAGTGTCACAGCTCAGGCTGGCACTACTGAAGTGTCCCAGCTCAGGCTGGCACTACTGAAGTGTCCCAGCTCAGGCTGGCACTACTGAAGTGTCCCAGCTCAGGCTGGCACTACTGAAGTGTCCCAGCTCAGGCTGGCACTACTGAAGTGTCCCAGCTCAGGCTGGCACTACTGAAGTGTCCCAGCTCAGAATGGCACTACTGAAGTGTCCCAGCTCAGGCTGGCACTACTGAAGTGTCCCAGCTCAGGCTGGCACTACTGAAGTGTCCCAGCTCAGGCTGGCACTACTGAAGTGTCCCAGCTCAGGCTGGCACTACTGAAGTGTCCCAGCTCAGGATGGCACTACTGAAGTGTCCCAGCTCAGGCCTGACACTGACACTGAAGTGTCCCAGCTCAGGCTGGCACTACTGAAGTGTCCCAGTTCAGCATGGCACTACTGAAGTGTCCCAGCTCAGGCTGGCACTACTGAAGTGTCACATCTCAGGCTGACACTACTGAAGTGTCACAGCTCAGGCTGGCACTACTGAAGTGTCCCAGCTCAGGCTGGCACTACTGAAGTGTCCCAGCTCAGGATGGCACTACTGAAGTGTCCCAGCTCAGGCTGGCACTACTGAAGTGTCACAGCTCAGGCTGACACTACTGAAGTGTCACAGCTCAGGCTGGCACTACTGAAGTGTCCCAGCTCAGGCTGGCACTACTGAAGTGTCCCAGCTCAGGCTGGCACTACTGAAGTGTCCCAGCTCAGGATGACACTACTGAAGTGTCCCAGCTCAGGCTGACACTACTGAAGTGTCCCAGCTCAGGCTGACACATTTCATCAGCTAGTGTGGTGGGGCATGACAGGAACACCATCCTAAGTGATGGAGTGTCAGGGAAAACAGCTTCCCACTGTGTAACTATCATATAGAATAGTGCAGCAGCACACTGCGGGTGTTCCCACTGTGTAACTATCATATAGAATAGTGCAGCAGCACACTGCGGGTGTTCCCACTGTGTAACTATCAAATAGAATAGTGCAGCAGCACACTGCGGGTGTTCCCACTGTGTAACTATCAAATAGAATAGTGCAGCAGCACACTGCGGGTGTTCCCACTGTGTAACTATCATATAAATAGTAAATAATACCGACAAATTGCTGTGTCTGCCACAACACCATGTGTCTGACACAACACCATGTGTCTGACACAACACCATGTGTCTGACACAACACCATGTGTCTGACACAACACCATGTGTCTGACACAACACCATGTGTCTGACACAACACCATGTGTCTGACACAACACCATGTGTCTGACACAACACCATGTGTCTGACACAACACCATGTGTCTGACACAACACCATGTGTCTGACACAACACCATGTGTCTGACACAACACCATGTGTCTGACACAACACCATGTGTCTGACACAACACCATGTGTCTGACACAACACCATGTGTCTGACACAACACCATGTGTCTGACACAACACCATGTGTCTGAAACAACACCATGTGTCTGACACAACACCATGTGTCTGACACAACACCATGTGTCTGACACAACACCATGTGTCTCACACAACAACACCATGTGTCTCACACAACACCACCATGTGTCTCACACAACAACACCATGTGTCTGACACAGAAACACCATGTGTCTCACACAACAACACCATGTGTCTGACACAGCAACACCATGTGTCTGACACAGCAACACCATGTGTCTCACACAGCAACATCATGGTATCATGGTGCATCTCTCTTGCTAACAGCTATTTACCCTAACTTACTTCCACTAGTGGGCCCTGCTCACATGTGACCTCGTCTCCAGCTGCTACACCTCACCTTCCAGTATGTAAATCTCTGCACTCCTGCATTTGCTTTATGATAAGAAACTAGTTATCTTGCACCAAGGCTGAGGGACTGATTACTTCAAGCGTCTTCGCTACTTCGTTTACCGCCTCTGTCACTGTTAGTTATCTCTGCATTCGACTGATGAAGCCTGCAGCACAGGCGAAACGTTGCCTCAGTAAAGATATACCTGGTGCTGGACGTGTGTATTGCTATAACTATCGTAATGAATAGTGTAGCAGCACACTGCGGGTGTTTCCAGTATCGTGGAGGTGTTCCCTTCTTATTTACCTTCCCACCTACCTCCATACATACCTCTCTCCACCTATCTATACCTCTCTCTTTCAGTAATCCCACTCTCTCCTTCCCTCCCTCATTCCCTCTCCCTTGCAGTAGTTACCCTCCCTCCCTCCCTCATTCCCTCTCCCTTGCAGTAGTTACCCTCCCTCCCTCCCTCCCTCATTTAGCTAAGTCCTTAAAAACATAAAAATTCTATCGTGCATGAGAGAAAATGATTCTTTGTTTTCATTCCAGCTTGATGGCTCCAGCTTGATGGCTCCAGCTTGATGGCTCCAGCTTGATGGCTCCAGCTTGATGGCTCCAGCTTGATGGCTCCAGCTTGATGGCTCCAGCTTGATGGCTCCAGCTTGATGGCTCCAGCTTGATGGCTCCAGCTTGGTGGTTCTATCTTGGTGACTCCAGCTTGGTGCTTTCAGCTTGATGGTTTCAGACTGATGGCTCCAGCTTGTTGCCTCCAGCTGGGTGGCTCCAGCTTGGAGCCTTAAGCTAAAATGGTTCGAGCTGGGTGGCTCCAGCTGGGTGGCTCCAGCTGGGTGGCTCCAGCTTGGAGCCTTAAGCTAAAATGGTTCGAGCTGGGTGGCTCCAGCTGGGTGGCTCCAGCTGGGTGGCAGCTGGAGACAGTTTAATCACCAGTAGATGAGAACACAACTCTGACTCACTGGGTCATAACAGGACAGAGACAAGTAAAGAGAGTCACTGAGAGTGCCTCAGTCAGTGCTTCAGTCAGTACTTCAGTCAGTGCTAAAGTCAGTACTTCAGTCAGTGCCTCAGTCAGTGCTTCAGTCAGTGCTAAAGTCAGTACTTCAGTCAGTGCCTCAGTCAGTGCTTCAGTCAGTGCCTCAGTCAGTGTTTCAGTCATTGCCTCAGTCAGTGCCTCAGTCAGTACTTCAGTCAGTGCTAAAGTCAGTACTTCAGTCAGTGCCTCAGTCAGTACTTCAGTCAGTGCCTCAGTCAGTGTTTCAGTCATTGCCTCAGTCAGTGCCTCAGTCAGTACTTCAGTCAGTGCTAAAGTCAGTACTTCAGTCAGTGCCTCAGTGCTTTAGTCAGTACTTCAGTCAGTGCCTCAGTCAGTGCTTCAGTCAGTGCCTCAGTGCTTTAGTCAGTACTTCAGTCAGTGCCTCAGTCAGTGCTTCAGTCAGTGCCTCAGTGCCTCAGTCAGTGCTTCAGTCAGTGCCTCAGTCAGTGCTTCAGTCAGTGCCTCAGTCAGTGCTTCAGTCAGTACTTCAGTCAGTGCTAAAGTCAGTACTTCAGTCAGTGCCTCAGTCAGTGCTTCAGTCAGTACTTCAGTCAGTGCTAAAGTCAGTACTTCAGTCAGTGCCTCAGTCAGTGCTTCAGTCAGTGCCTCAGTCAGTGCTTCAGTCAGTGCTTCAGTCAGTGCCTCAGTCAGTGTTTCAGTCAGTGCCTCAGTCAGTGCTTCAGTCAGTGATTCAGTCAGTGTTTCAGTCAGTGCCTCAGTCAGTGCTTCAGTCAGTGCTTCAGTCAGTGCTTCAGTCAGTGCTTCAGTCAGTGCCTTAGTCAGTGTTTCAGTCAGTGCCTCAGTCAGTGTCTCTACCAGTGCCTCAGTCAGTGCCTCAGTGTAATGATGACATCTTGGTGTCATAGATCAGGGTGATGATGACATCTTGACATGACAAAGCTTTCTCAACCCCTGACCGGGCCGCGGGGGCGTTGACCCCCGAAACCCTCTCCAGGTATATTCCTCACACTCCTAGGAAACCTCACAGATATTCCCTCGATGTCTTTGCAGAAAGGTTAAGACGCACTCTACGAGCTCACTTTCAGAGAAGAGTTTCATTAGTCTGCCGCTTCAGTGTCCGGCAGAATATTGGTGAATCTCCGGGGTTCTCACGCCCCGGGCGACCGGTCGTGGGATGGGACGACAGGGATACATAGATTTTGTTTCGAAAGGCGTATCTCAGTTACAGGATGTTACAGCTGGAGGTTTAAAACACGGATGAGTCAAAGGGACGTTACGAAGTATTTTTTCAGCCCGTGGGTGGTCAGGAAATGGAACCCCATGAAGTTATAGACGTATGATCCATGCATAGCTGTAAGGAAAGGTACGATAAGAGTCTCGAAGAAAACGGACTGAAACGGTAGAGACCAGTGAAGAGGCAGGGACAGGAGCTAAGATTTGACCTTTGTAACCATATATAGGTGAGTACGCACACACAAAAAATCATACTCACGAACATTTACACACACAAACACATTCACACACACACACACACACACACACACACACACACACACACACACACACACACACACACACACACACACACACTATATATATATACAAGCAAGCAGGATCCATACATAGCTTTAAGAAGAGGCATGATAAAGCTCATGGAGCAGGAAGAGTGACCTAGTAGCGGCCAGAGAACAGGCGGGGCCAGGAGCTGTGACTCAACCCTTGCAACAACAATCAGGTGAGTACACAATACACATGCACACACAGAGTAAGAAAACGAGCAAAAATCTGAAGAAGGGAAAGAAGAGGGAGGGAAGGGAGAGAAAGAGAGAGGAAGAGAGAGAGAGAGAGGAAAGAGAAGAGAGAGAGAGAGAGAGAGAGAGAGAGAGAGAGAGAGAGAGAGAGAGAGAGAGAGAGAGAGAGAGAGAGAGGAGAGCGAAGGAAGAGATGGTTATAAGACAAGACTGAAGTGTTGAGAGAAAGAGGAAACTAGAAATATATGATAATGAAGGAAGTAGATGCTGAGTGACAGACTAGTGATGCTGAGTGACACTAGTGATGCTGAGGAAGACTAGTGATGCTGAGTGACACTAGTGATGCTGAGGAACACTAGTGATGCTGAGGAACACTAGTGATGCTGAGGAACACTAGTGATGCAGAGGAACACTAGTGATGCTGAGTGACACTAGTGATGCTGAGGAACACTAGTGATGCTGAGGAACACTAGTGATGCTGAGAAACACTAGTGATGCTGAGTGACACTAGTGATGCTGAGTGACACTAGTGATGCTGAGTGGCACTAGTGATGCTGAGTGACACTAGTGATGCTGAGGAACACTAGTGATGCTGAGTGACACTAGTGATGCTGAGGAACACTAGTGATGCTGAGTGACACTAGTGATGCTGAGGAACACTAGTGATGCTGAGTGACACTAGTGATGCTGAGTGACACTAGTGATGCTGAGGAACACTAGTGATGCTGAGGAACACTAGTGATGCTGAGGAACACTAGTGATGCTGAGTGACACTAGTGATGCTGAGGACACTAGTGATGCTGAGAACACTAGTGATGCTGAGGAACACTAGTGATGCTGAGGAACACTAGTGATGCTGAGTGACACTAGATGCTGAGGCTATGATGCTGATACTATGAGCTAAAATGATGCTGAGTGAACTAGTGATGCTAGACACTAGATGCTGAGTGACACTAGTGATGCTAAGTGATGCTGAGTGACACTAGTGATGCTGAGTGACACTAGCAATGCTGAGTGACACTAGTGATGCTGAGTGACACTAGTAATGCTGAGGAACACTAGTAATGCTGAGTGACACTAGCAATGCTGAGTGACACTAGTGATGCTGAGTGACACTAGCAATGCTGAGTGACACTAGTGATGCTGACACTAGTGATGCTGAGTGACACTAGTGATGCTGAGGAACACTAGTGATGCTGAGTGACACTAGTGATGCTGAGGAACACTAGTGATGCTGAGTGACACTAGTGATGCTAGTGACACATGACTGAGGACACTAGTGATGCTGCAGGAGTATACACTAGTGATGCTGAGTGACACTAGTGATGCTGAGGACACTAGTGATGCTGAGTGACACTAGTGATGCTGAGGAACACTAGTGATGCTGAGTGACACTAGTGATGCTGAAGTGATGCACACTAGAATGCTGAGTGACACTAGTGATGCTGACACTAGTGATGCTGGTGACACTAGTGATGCTGGAGTGAACACTAGTGATGCTGGAGTGACACTACTAGCTATGATGCTGAAAATGATCGAAATAGTGATGCTGAGTGACACTAGTGATGCTGAGGACACTAGTGATGCTGAGGAACACTAGGCTAGATGCTGAGAGACACTAGTGATGCTGAGTGACACTAGCAATGCTGAGTGACACTAGTGATGCTGACACTAGTGATGCTGACACTAGTGATGCAGTGATAGAGTGAACACTAGTGATGCTGAGTGACACTAGTAATGCTGAGGACACACTGAGCTGAATGCTGAGTGACACTAGTGAATGCTGAGTGACACTAGTGATGCTGAGGAACACTAGCTAGTGATGCTGAGTGACACTAGTGATGCTGGACACTGATGGTGACACTAGTGATGCTGAGTGACACTAGTGATGCTGAGAACACTAGTGATGCTGAGTGACACTAGTGATGCTGAGTGACACAGTGATGCATGTGAGTGACACTAGTGATGCTGAGTGACACTAGTGATGCTGAGTGACACTAGCTATGCTGAGTGACACTAGATGCTGAGGCACTAGTGATGCTGAGTGACACTAGTAATCGAGTGACACTGAGTCTGAGTGACCTTTAGGACACTAGTGATGCGAGGACACTAGTGATGCTGAGAACACTATTGATGCTGAGAACACTAGTGATGCTGAGTGACACTATGATGCTGATGACCTAGAAGTGAGTGCACTAGTGATGCTGACCTAGTGATGCTGACACTAGTGATGCTGAGTGACACTAGTGATGCTGAGTGACACTAGTAATGCTGAGGAACACTAGTGATGCAGGGTGACACAAGTGATGCTGAGTGACACTAGTGATGCTGAGTGACACTAGCAATGCTGAGTGACACTAGTAATGCTGAGGAACACTAGTGATGCAGGGTGACACTAGTGATGCTGAGTGACACTAGTGATGCTGAGTGACACTAGCAATGCTGAGTGACACTAGTGATGCTGAGTGACACTAGTGATGCTGAGTGACACTAGTGATGCTGAGTGACACTAGCAATGCTGAGTGACACTAGCAATGCTGAGGAACACTAGTGATGCTGAGTGACACTAGCAATGCTGAGTGACACTAGCAATGCTGAGAACACTAGTGATGTGGGACACTAGCAATGCTGAGGACACTAGCAATGCTGAAACACTAGTGAGCTAGTGACACTAGCAATGCTGAGGAACACTAGTGATGCGTAGTGACACTAGCAATGCTGAGAACACTAAATGATGCTGAGGACACAGTGATGCTGAGTTTCACCAGGAGCTTCACTGACACTACATGCTACGCTTCTAATAATAAATTCGACAGTCTACTAGTATTTGCAAGGCACACTGTAACCTGACTAACCCTCCTTCGCCAGGCTACAATTGTACTTCCTCATACCTATCGCCCAGGTTTGTTTAGCAAGTTCGTATCTTCCTGTTTATTAATACAATTCTTTGCAACTAATCTACTTATATATATATATATATATATATATATATATATATATATATATATATATATATATATATATATATATATATATATATATATATATAATATATACTAGTGGGACTAATCCCCATCCTACGAAGTACTATAAGAAGGTATTTTAGTCGAAGTTATGGGAAGAACACTGTCAACATGCGTGGTCCAAGACTCTTCAATCTGCTACCAGCACATAACACAAATTTTGCCATGAGAAGTGTAGAAGTTTTAAGAGGAAACTGGAGCACTTCCTCCGCGTATTGCCACATTAGCTGTTCTGTAATGGTCATGTGAGCCAGCGAGCCGCTAATAGCAATAGCCTGAGTGAACAGGCAATCATCAGGAAGCCTGGATTCAGTCCGGGTTGCCAGGATTCAAAAATCGATCGAAACTGAGCACTGTAATGTTATATGTATGATACAAGAATTATTTTTAGAGAGAGAGAGAGAGAGAGAGAGAGAGAGAGAGAGAGAGAGAGAGAGAGAGAGAGAGAGAGAGAGATACTGGAAAGATGGGGTGGTGGATATGAGTAGGATTGGTGCGGAATACTGAGTGTGTCTCGTGCAGTTCACACACACACACACACACACACACACACACACACACACACACACACACACACACACACACACACACACACACACATACATACATACAACAGGCCTAGTGTCTAATCGACATGTGCCTAGGACAAAATGGTAACTAACACACACACACACACACACCACTCACACACTCACACACACACACACACACACATACTCACACACACACGTACTCACACACACACACACACACACACTTACATACACACACACACATTCACACACACACATACACACACAGAAAGTGATGTGGTGGAGGCAGAATCCATACATAGCTTTAAGAAGAGGTATGATAAATCTCACGGAGCAGGGAGTGAGTGACTTAGTAGCGACCAATGAAGAGGTGGTGCCAGGAGCTGTAAATCGATCTCTGCAACCATAATTAGGTGAGTGCATGCACGCAGTCTTCAACGCATCTATTTAAACAGGGCAACTACCTGAGGTGTGGAAAACAACAAATGTAGTCCCAGTCTTTAAGAAAGGAGACAGACAGGTAGCATTAAACTACAGACCAGTGTCACTGACATGTATAGTATGCAAACTCATGCAGAAGATTATCAGGAAGAGACTGATAACCAACGCAGTTTCAGAGAGGGGAAATCCTGTGTCATAAACCTACTGGAGTGTTATGACAAGGTGACAGAGGTAAGACAGGAAAGAGAGAGAGAGGGGTAGATAGACTGTATTTTCTTGAACTGTAAGACGGGTTCCGACACATCTCTGCACAAGAGATTAGTGCAAAAGCTAGAGGGGCAGGCAGGAATAGCAGGAAAAGCATTGCAATGTATCAGAGAATACCTGACAGGAAGGAAACAACTAGTTATGGTACGTGACGAGGTGTCAGAGTGGGCGCCTGTGACGAGCGGTGTTCCACAAGGGTCAGTCCTAGGGCTGGTGCTGTTTCTGGTATATGTGAATGACATGACGGAAGAGATAGATTCAGAGGTGTCCCTGTTTGCAGACGATGCAAAGCTAATGCAGAGAATTCAAACGGATGAAGATCATGTGTGATTACAAAGGGATCTGGACAGGCTGCAAGACAGTTCCGACAACTGGATCCTGGAATTTAACTCCACTCAGCGCAAAGTCATGAAGATTGGAGAAAGTCAAAGATCACAGACGGAGCACAGGCTAGAGGGCCAAAGCCTGCAAACCTCACTCAAAGAAAAGGATCTTGGGGTGAGTATCATCCCGAGCACATCTGAGGCTCACATCAACCAAATAACTGCTGCAGCATACCTAAGAACAGCGTTTCGACACCTGAGTTAGAAGTCATTCAAGAAACTGTACACCACGTACGTCAGGAACATATTGAAGTATACAGCACCAGTATGAAACCCACAGCTGGTTAAGCACGTCAAGAAATTAGAGAAAGTGCAAAGGTTTGTAACAAGACTAGTCCCGGAGCTAAGGGGTATGTCCTACGAGGAGAGGTTAAGGGAAATCGACCTGAGGACACTGGAGGACAAGAGGGATGGGGGGACATGATAACGACATATAAAATACTGAGAGGAATTAACAAGGTTAATAGGGACAGAATGTTCCAGAGATGGGTCACAGCAACAAGGGGTCACAACTGGAAAGTGAAAACTCAGTTAAGTCACAGAGATGTTAGGAAGTATTTCTTCAGTCATAGAGTTGTCAGGAAGTGGAAGTGTCTGGAGAGTGATGTAGTGGAGGCAGGATCCATACATAGCTTTTAAAAAAGGTACGATAAAGCTCATGGAGGAGGGAGAGAGTGGACCGAGTAGCAACCAGCAAAGAGACGGGGCCAGGAGCTGTGACTCCATCCCTGCAATCACAAATAGGTGAGCATACACACAGCAGACGCGCGTGCGCACACACACAACACTGTGGGAAAGACACAACACTGTGGGAAGAGCACAACACTGTGGGAAGGATTCACCACTGTGGGAAGGACTCACCACTGTGGGAAGGACTCACCACTGTGGGAAGGACTCACCACTGTGGGAAGAACTCACCACTGTGGGAAGGACTCACCACTGTGGGAAGGAGTCACCACTGTGGGAAGGACTCACCACTGTGGGAAGGACTCACCACTGTGGGAAGGACTCACCACTGTGGGAAGGACTCACCACTGTGGGAAGGACTCACCACTGTGGGAAAGACTCACCACTGTGGGAAGGACTCACCACAGTGGGAAGGACTCACCACTGTGGGAAGGACTCACCACTGTGGGAAGGACTCACCACTGTGGGAAGGACTCACCACTGTGGGAAGGACTCACCACTGAGGGAAGGACTCACCACAGTGGGAAGGATTCACCACTGTGGGAAGGACTCACCACTGTGGGAAGGACTCACCACTGAGGGAAGGACTCACCACAGTGGGAAGGATTCACCACTGTGGGAAGGACTCACCACTGGGGAAGGACTCACCACTGTGGGAAGGACTCACCACTGTGGGAAGAACTCACCACTGTGGGAAGGACTCACCACTGTGGAAGGATCACCACTGTGGGAAGGACTCACCACTGTGGGAAGGACTCACCACTGTGGGAAGGACTCACCACTGTGGGAAGGACTCACCACTGTGGGAAGGACTCACCACTGTGGGAAGGACTCACCACTGTGGGAAGGACTCACCACTGTGGGAAGGACTCACCATGTGGGAAGGACTCACCACTGTGGAAGGACTCACCACTGTGGAAGGACTCACCACTGTGGGAAGGACTCACCACTGTGGAAGGACTCACCACTGTGGAAGGACTCACCACTGTGGGATAAGTACTCACCACTGTGGAAGGACTCATCAATGGGAAGTGACTCACCACTAGTTGGGAAACTCACCACTGTGGGAAGGACTCAACCACTGTGGGAAGGCTTGCCACTGTGGGAAGACTCTACCTTTGGAAGGACTCATCACTCTAGGAAGGACTCCGCTTGAGGGCTCCACTGTGGGAAGGACTACCACTTAGAAGGACTCACCATCTGTGGAAGGACTCTACACTGTGTGAGGACTCACCACTGTGAAAGACTCACCTGTGGAAGGACTCACCACAGTTAGGAAGACTCCACTGTGGGAAGGATCCCTAGTTTGAGTTAATGTGTACCACTAGGAAGCACTACACATGTGAAGAATTACATGTTGAAAGACTCTACACTCAGTTTTATAAGCTTGAAGCTACTATAAACCACTGTTATATAAAGTTTGAGCTCTGTAAATACATTAGCTTTATCAATGTTTGAAGCTCTAAACATCTAGTTTATTAATGTTTGAGCTCTTAAACATCTAGTTATAATGTTTGAGCTCTATAAACTCTAGTATATAATGTGTTGAGGACTCTTAAACATCTAGTTTATTAAGTTTGGGAGCTCTTAAGGATCACATGTGATATTCAATGTTGAAGCTCCTATAAACATCTAGTTTTATTAATGTTTGAAGCTCTATTAAACATCAGTTGTATTAATGTTTGAACTCTTAAACATCTAGTTGTATTAATGTTTGAAGCTCTTAAACATCATTTGATTAATGTTTGAAGCTCCCTATAAACATCAGTTTATTAATGTTTGAAGCTCCACTTAAGACATCATGTGAATGATTAATGTTTGAGGACTCTATAAACATCGAGATTTATTAAAAGTTATGAGCTACTATAAAATTAAGTTTATTAATGTTTGAGCTGTATAAACATCTAGTTTTATTAATGTTTGAGCTCTATACACATCTAGTTTTATTAATGTTTGAGCTCTATAAACATCTAGTTTTATTAATGTTTGAGCTCTATAAACATCTAGTTTTATTAATGTTTGTGCTCTATAAACATCTAGTTTTATTAATGTTTGAACTCTATAAACATCTAGTTTTATTAATGTTTGAGCTCTATAAACATCTAGTTTTATTAATGTTTGAGCTCTATAAACATCTAGTTTTATTAATGTTTGAACTCTATAAACATCTAGTTTTATTAATGTTTGAGCTCTTAAACATCTAGTTTATTAATGTTTGAGCTCTATAAACATCTAGTT
>WNWK01003290.1:160000-172410 GCA_009830355.1 Cherax destructor
TCAAGCTATGTATAAACACTAGTACCTCTGTATTAGTATGTGCAATGTACAGACCTCAGTGGCAACATGCAGACCCCATCAACTTCCTAATGAAAAATGTGGACTTCCTTCTGCTCCAACACAACTGTCAACATATTATAATTGTTGGTGACCTCAACCAACATCTTAAACAGAGGGACTTTGATGACCTTCTTGCAGTGTTTGACATGAGAAACTGTTGATTTCCCTACTCACATCTCTGGCTCCTCCCTTGACCCAGTAGTGAGTGATCTGGCAGAAGGTACAGTCACTTGTCAACCCCAAGGCTATGTTGGATCGTCTGACCACAAGGTTCTCTTTACAACAGTGAAGATCCCAACAGAACGAGGTGAAGAATCTACATTAAACGACCTTTTGCTCTGAGCTCGCCGCCTCCGATTGGAATGTTATTCTAAAAGGTGATGTTGACAACCAAGTGAATGCCTTCACTGGACACATCCTTAATCTACAACAAGAACACATTCCTCACCGGCAGTATGTGACGAAGCCTACAGATCAGCCTTGGTTCGGCTTTCGTTGTACTGAGGCTGCTACTGCTAAGTACAAGGCTTGGAGAAGGTATAAGAGGCATCCCACTATCTATAACAGGAACCTGGCCCAGAAGTGGGCCATCTCTAAATGGAAAGATGACACAAAAAGAAAGCTGGCATCAGAAAGAGTGGGCTCCAAAACCTGGTGGTCCTTGGTCAAGGTAATTCACCTGATGAACTTATTCCAACAATAAATCGACAGAATGGGGCCATCTCTACTAGCAGTCAGGAGAAAGCTGACCTCTTCGCCGAACACTTTGCTGACAAGATGCAAGTTCCTGATCCAGCAAGGAATCCTCCTTGGCTAGCGGCAAAAACTGTGTCAAAGTTGTCAGTGGTAACAATACAGCAGGATGAAGTGTATCTTCTTCTTAAATTGCTGGACCAAGAAAAGGCTGTTGGACCAGGTAAGTTGAGCCCAAGATTGCTTAGTAGATGTGCAGACCAGCTAGCAGCACCTGTAACTTGCATCTATCAGCACTGCCTAGCACAGTGTAAATGGACTTCTCTGTGGAAAGAAGCAAATGTAGTCCCTGTTCACAAAAAGAAAAGCAGAGTGGAGATCAACAACAACAGACCAGTGTCACTCCTGTCAATCACTGGCAAGATTCTTGAGACAATAATCTCACGGCAAGTAACAGTTTTTCGACTACCACTCACTTCTTTGTGACCGTCAATATGGCTTCAGAAAAGGTTACTCTGCTGTTGATCTGTTGTTAAACTTCTCCACTAAGTTTCACCAGGGATTGGATGAATCCAAAGTCAGCTGTGTAGTAGCACTAGAAAATTGTTGGTGCTTTCGACCCAGTATAGCACCAGGGACTCTTGGCAAAACTGCAAGCACTAGGAATTTCAGGCTCTACACTATGTTTACTCAGTGATTACCTTCAAGATAGATCTCTAAGCGTAGTTCTCAATGGGACAGCGTCAGCAAGACATCAAGACAGCAAGTCTTCCACAGGGAAGCGTACTTGGGCCATTGTTATGGAATGTCTATTTTAGTGACCTTCTTCATCTCATCCCAGAATCCCATGCAAATGCAGACGACTGTAATCTGACATTTACTTATCCAAAAGAGGAAATGGCAGCTGATCTAAGTTATATCAATCACCAGCTTACAGCTATATCAGCCTGGGGTAAACGGTGGCAGGAACATTTGCTCCTGAGAAAACACAAATGATGATGGTCTCTAGGCACCATGATGGTAATGTTAGAGCAGTGGCAAGAATTATTGGAAGTGTTGGTACCCGGGGACGAAGTTGATATCCTTGGGGTGAAATTTGACTCCAAACTAACCATGAAGAACCACGTTGTAAATCTTGCAAACAAGACGTCCAGGAAGCTTACAGCACTTTGACGTATTTTTCGCATCTGCTCATCAACAGAGGTTGAAAGATTCTGTACGAGGTACAAATATGTTCACACCATGAGTATGCTCCAGTTTCTTGGATTGCCTGCCCCCCATCCCCGTCTCATCTACAACTTCTTGACAAAATAGAGAACAGAACAAGATAACTCATCTCTCATCTGGACCCAGCCTGGGCAGATCTGTCATTTTAGCAAAGCCTTCAACACTGGAGGAATGTGGGTGGCCTTAATGTTATGTACAAGCCAATATTGTCAAAGTACCACACTTGGCTCCACTCCGAGGAAAGCGAGAAGTGAGCGCCTACACAACAAGACGGCAGCAAACAGCAACTTCACTCCGACTGTAACCTTCTCCAGAACATCACTTCATCTGAGATCAATTATTCCCAGGATGACTCGATTCTTGAACATGTTCGTACAGGAAAATGATATCAACGAAATAAAGTCGGTTGATCAAATGTAATTGCTGGCCAACTTCATTCTGTTCCATATTTGTATGTTTCATTACAATAATAAGGCTTTCCAATGAGCTGAAGTAGGTAACAGGTCTTAGTTTGTAAATAAAGTTAGGAATCTTTAACCTGACCGTGTAAAATATTGTGGAAAGAAAACAAAGAGAGAGAGAGAGAGAGAGAGAGTGAGAGTGAGAGAGAGAACTGCACTAAACACACGACGGTATAAGTTACTGGGAGGGAGCAGCACCGACTATGAGGTATCAACGTGGGATGGTCCACAAAAAGGTCCGTATTGCAACAATATTGCGATAGGCCAGACCATCCATCACAGCAGCTACTGCATCATACACACACTCACTCTCTCTCTCTTCTATAAACACCAGCCTACTGCATGTGAAATAAATCTGGCTCGCCCAGATAAGAAAATTGAGAGAGTGCCTCTCGTTGAAATGTATAATTCCTGAAATAGGATTGGCGTTATTCACTAAAATGGATGGCTGATGCCACTCCAAATGATCCCGCAGCCCAAAAACTTTAATTAAGATTAACGTGATAAAGTGTTCCAGCCTCGTTTATATATTGACGGCCAGTGTTTTGTTAGTGAAGGCTGCTGGAGGCACGTTTATGGAGGGACTGTGGGCCTCCTAATATATATATATATATATATATATATATATATATATATATATATATATATATATATATATATATATACACTCCACAGATGATGTTGGATGACACACAACTCAAGATCTACGGCGCCTGTTCATACAGTGGATATGTTTTGGATGTGTTTAAGGATGTGTTTATTCCTTCAGATTTTCCTCAAATTCCACAAGATTATTACTAGGGTTGAACTGCACTAAAAGAGACAGGAGTTTTATTTTTCATTTAAACCTCAATATGTGACCTGTTAATTGTTGCGTCTTAAAGAAAAAAATGGAAGAAAAATAAAATAAAGAACATGAAGTACATCTAACATTGACTCTTTTCTTACATTAACATTCAAACGTTTTGTAAAAAAATAAAATTCAAACTTTTTGTTGAAATACAACTTGTAATAAATAGTCACTCTAGACGAGACATCCCACGTTGGGGTCATCATCTAAATAATCACCATCTGTACCGACGTCTTCTGCCTTCAGACTTCTGCACCGACGTCTTCTGCCTTCAGACGTCTGCACCGACGTCTTCTGCCTTCAGACTTCTGCACCGACGTCTTCTGCCTTCAGACTTCTGCACCGACGTCTTCTGCCTTCAGACTTCTGCACCGACGTCTTCTGCCTTCAGACTTCTGCACCGACGTCTTCTGCCTTCAGACTTCTGCACCGACGTCTTCTGCCTTCAGACTTCTGCACCGACGTCTTCTGCCTTCAGATTTCTGCACCGACGTCTTCTGCCTTCAGACTTCTGCACCGACGTCTTCTGCCTGCAGACTTCTGCACCGACGTCTTCTGCCTTCAGACTTCTGCACCGACGTCTTCTGCCTTCAGACTTCTGCACCGACGTCTTCTGCCTGCAGACTTCTGCACCGACGTCTTCTGCATGCAGACTTCTGCACCGACGTCTTCTGCCTTCAGACTTCTGCACCCACGTCTTCTGCCTTCAGACTTCTGCACCGACGTCTTCTGCCTTCAGACTTCTGCACCGACGTCTTCTGCCTGCAGACTTCTGCACCGACGTCTTCTGCACCGACGTCTTCTGCATGCAGACTTCTGCAGAAACGTCCCTTTAATTATAAAATAAGTGTAAGGAGAACATTCATGACCTTGTTGCAGACATGCCCATGTCTGCAACACGAAGCATGCTAATATTTTCTTGATATCAAACGATGCACTCATAACGATCCTGTTCTTCTCAGTATACATTTTAACAACTAACTTATAATTATAAGTCATCTCTAGTAGTTCATGATGCGTCTTGTTCCTTAATAGTGTTAACTGCTTCTGAGTCAGCAGTAGCGTAGTGACTCTCATGCGTCTTGTTCCTCTGTGTGATGTAATGTGTTAGAAAAACCGACAAGCAACATTTGGGAATCATTTTTTGAGAAAACGTTTCGCCAGCCACTGGTTTCTTTAGTCCCACACCCATCCTGTACTCTCCCAGAGCAGTCCCACGCATATCCTGTACTCTCCCAGAGCAGTCCACACCCATCCTGTACTCTCCCGGAGCAGTCCCACACCCATCCTGTACTCTCCCAGAGCAGTCCCACACCCATCCTGAACTCTCCCAGAGCAGTCCCACACCCATCCTGTACTCTCCCAGAGCAGTCCCACACCCATCCTGTACTCTCCCAGAGCAGTCCCACACCCATCCTCT
This sequence comes from Cherax destructor, assembly GCA_009830355.1. Classification (NCBI taxonomy): domain Eukaryota; kingdom Metazoa; phylum Arthropoda; class Malacostraca; order Decapoda; family Parastacidae; genus Cherax; species Cherax destructor. The sequence continues at coordinate 164,712 of WNWK01003290.1, forward strand.
ACTCTCCCAGAGCAGTCCCACACCCATCCTCTACTCTCCCAGAGCAGTCCCACACCCATCCTATACTCTCCCAGAGCAGTCCCACGCATATCCTGTACTCTCCCAGAGCAGTCCCACACCCATCCTGTACTCTCCCGGAGCAGTCCCACACCCATCCTGTACTCTCCCAGAGCAGTCCCACGCATATCCTGTACTCTCCCAGAGCAGTCCCACACCCATCCTGTGCTCTCCCAGGCAGTCCACACCCATCTTGAACTCTCACAGAGCAGTCCCACACCAATACTGTACTCTCCAGAGCAGTCCCACACCCATCCTGTACTCTCGCGGAGCAGTCCCACACCCATCCTGTACTCTCCCGAAGCAGTCCCACACCCATCCTGAACTCTCCCAGAGCACTCCCACACCCATACTGTACTCTCCCAGAGCAGTCCCACACCCATCCTGTACTCCCGGAGAGTCCACACCCATCTTGAGCTCTCCCAGAGCAGTCCCACACCCATCCTGTACTCTCCCAGAGCAGTCCAACACCCATCGTGTACTCTCCCAGAGCAGTCCCACACACATCCTGTACTCTCCCAGAGCAGTCCCTCACCCATCCTGTACTCTCCCGGAGCAGTCCCACACCCATCCTGAACTCTCCCAGAGCAGTCCCACACCCATCCTGTACTCTCCCAGAGCAGTCCCACCCATCCTGTACTCTCCCAGAGCAGTCCACACCCATCCTGTACTCTCCCAGAGCAGTCCCATACCCATCCTGAACTCTCCCAGAGCAGTCCCACACCCATCCTGTACTCTCCCGGAGCAGTCCCATACCCATCCTGAACTCTCCCAGAGCAGTCCCACACCCATACTGTACTATCCCAGATCAGTCCACACCCATCCTGTACTCTCCCGGAACAGTCCCACCCCATCCTGAACTCTCCCAGAGCAGTCCCACACCCATACTGTACTCTCCCAGAGCAGTCCAACACCCATTCTGATCTCTCCCAGAGCAGTCCCACACCAATCTTGTACTCTCCTAGAGCAGTTCCACACCCATCCTGTACTCTCCCAGAGCACTCCCACACCCACCCTGTACTCTCTCAGAGCAGTCCGACACTTATCCTGTACTCTCCCAGAGCAGTCCCACACCCATCCTGTACTCTCCCAGAGCAGTCCCACACCCATCCTGTACGCTCCCAGAGCAATCCCATACCCATTCTGTACTCTCCCAGAGTAGTTCCACACCCATTCTGAACTCTGCCAGAGCAGTCCCACACAGTTCAGAACTCTCCCAGAGCATTCCCACACCCATTCTGAACTCTCCCAGGCAGTCCCACACCCATTCTGAACTCTCCCAGAGCAGTCCCATACCCATTCTGTACTCTCCCAGAGCAGTCCCACACCCATTCTGAAGTATGGGACTGCTCTAGGAGTACAAGATGGGTGTGTGACTGCTCTGAAGGTTCAGAATGGGTTGGGATTTTGTGGGAGTGTACAAGATGCGTGTGGGACTGCTGTGGGAAGTTCAGAAGGTGTGGGACTCTGTGGAAGTTCAGAATGTTTGTGAACTGCTTTGGGAGAGTACAGGATGGAGTGGGACTTCTCTAGGAGATTCAGGGTGTGGGACTGCTCTGGGATAGTTCAGAATGGGTGGGCTTTCTGTGAGAGTGCGGATTATAGGAACTGCTCTGGGAAGTCAAATGGGTGTTGAACTCTCTGGAAGTGCAGGATGGGTATGAACTGCTCTGGGAGAAGTTCAAAATGGTGTGGGATCTCTGGAGATACAAGATGGGTGTTATGAGTACTCTGGGAGGTGAGGTGGGTGGGACTGCTCTGGGAAGGTACAGGATGGGTGTGGGACACTCTGGAAGGTACAGGATGGAGTGTGGGATCTCTGGGAGTACAGGATGGGTGTGTTGCTGTGGGAGAGTTCAGAATGGGTGTGGTACTCCTCTTGGAGGTACAGATGGGTGTTGGGACTACTGTGGGAGAGTATAGGTTGGGTGTGGGAGTGTCTGGGAGAGTACAGGATGAGGTGTGGAGTGCCCTGGGAGACAGGATGAGGTGTGGAGTGCCGGGGAAAAGTACATGATGGGTGTGGGAGTGCCCTGGGAGGTACAGGTGGTGGAGTGCCCTGGGAAAGTGTGGGATGGGTGCCCTGGGAAAGTACAGGATGGGTGTGGGAGTGCCCTGGGAGATACAGGATGGGTGTGGGAGTGCCCTGGGAGATACAGGATGGGTGTGGGAGTGCCCTGGGAGAGTACAGGATGGGTGTGGGAGTGCCCTGGGAGAGTCAGGATGGGTGTGGAGTGCCCTGGGAGAGTACGGATGGGTGTGGGATGCCCTGGGAAGTACAGGATGGGTGTGGGAGTGCCCTGGGGGAGTACAGGATGGGTGTGGGAGTGCCCTGGGAGATTGCACAGGATGGTGTGGGAGTGCCCTGGGAGAGTACAGGATGGGTGGGAAGGCCCTGGGGAGAAGTACAGGATGGGTGTGGGAGTGCCCTGGGAGAGTACAGGATGGGTGTGGGAGTGCCCTGGGAGAGTGCAGGATGGGTGTGGGAGTGCCCTGGGAGGTGCAGGATGGGTGTGGGAGTGCCCTGGGAGAGTACAGGATGGGTGTGGAGTGCCTGGGAGGTACAGGATGGTGTGGGAGTGCCCTGGGGGGAGTACAGGATGGGTGTGGGAGTGCCCTGGGAGAGTCAGGATGGTGTGGGAGTGCCCTGGGAGAGTACAGGATGGGTGTGGGAGTGCCCTGAGAGAGTACAGGATGGGTGTGGGAGTGCCCTGGGAGAGTACAGGATGGGTGTGGGTGCCCTGGGAGGTACAGGATGGGTGTGGTAGTGCCCTGGGAGGTACAGGATGGGTGTGGGAGTGCCCTGGGAGAGTACAGGATGGGTGTGGGAGTGCCCTGGGAGAGTACAGGATGGGTGTGGGAGTGCCCTGGGAGAGTACAGGATGGGTGTGGGAGTGCCCTGGGAGAGTACAGGATGGGTGTGGGAGTGCCCTGGGAGAGTACAGGATGGGTGTGGGAGTGCCCTGGGAGAGTACAGGATGGGTGTGGGAGTGCCCTGGGAGAGTACAGGATGGGTGTGGGAGTGCCCTGGGAGAGTACAGGATGGGTGTGGGAGTGCCCTGGGAGAGTACAGGATGGGTGTGGGAGTGCCCTGGGAGAGTACAGGATGGGTGTGGGAGTGCCCTGGAGAAACGTTTCCTCAAAAAAGATTCTCAAATGTTGGCCAAGTGTCTTAACTTTTCCTCTCTTTCCTTGTATCTCTTTCATCCCATTTTTATCCCGCTTCTCCACTCTCGCATCTTATCTCTTCTCCACTCTCGCATCTTATCTCTTCTCCACCCTCGCATCTTATCTCTTCTCCACTCTCGCATCTTATCTCTTCTCCACCCTCGCATCTTATCTCTCTTATGTATTACTTACCTAAAAAAATTGAAAAGGTTCAGAAAAGCTTCAAATTTTCTTAAACGTCTAAATGTGAAATAAAATATAAATCACGTTTTTGCTTCTCCTTCTATATATGATATTTCTCTACGTTTTTTTTTTTTTAATTTCTATTTTTTTTTTTTGAGTGTAATACGTAAAGTGGATAAAACTATTTTTGGGACACTTCGTTTTGTGGGACTTTGTGTTGAAGAAAATAATGACGTCTGAATATCCTGCTTATTCCTCCTTCCTCTTCTTGTAACCTCTGACTCCTCTTCTTGTAACCTCTGACTCCTCTTCTTGTAACCTCTGACTCCTCTTGTAACCTCTGACTCCTCTTCTTGTAACCTCTGACTCCTCTTCTTGTAACCTCTGACTCCTCTTCTTGTAACCTCTGACTCCTCTTCTTGTAACCTCTGACTCCTCTTCTTGTAACCTCTGACTCCTCTTCTTGTAACCTCTGACTCCTCTTCTTGTAACCTCTGACTCCTCTTCTTGTAACCTCTGACTCCTCTTCTTGTAACCTCTGACTCCTCTTCTTGTAACTTCTGACTCCTCTTCTTCTAACCTCTTCAATAAAACTACATAATAAACTATTATGATCTTCTCATGAAGAATTTCGATTTTCTTGATATATTTTTCTTCAACATTCATCTGTGACTTTCTCCTAGTGTTTTCCTCGGCAGCTCTCCCGGCTTGACCTTCTCCCGGCTTGACCTTCTCCCGGCTTGACCTTCTCTCGGCTTTGCCTTCTCCCGGCTTGACCTTCTCCCGGCTTCGCTTTCTTCTGGCTTGACCTTCTCCCGGCTTGGCCTTCTTCCGGCTTGACCTTCTCCCTGCTTGGCCTTCACCTGGCTTGACCTTCTCCCTGCTTGACCTTCTCCCGGCTTGGCCTTCTCACTGGTTGACCTTCTCCTGGCTTGGCCTTCTCTCTGGTTGACCTTCTCCCGGCTTTGCCTTCTCACTGGTTGACCTCCTGGCTTGACCTTCTCCCGGCTTGGCCTTCTCACTGGTTGACCTTCTATTGGCTTGGCCTTCTCCCGGCTTGGACTTCTCACTGGTTGACCTTCCCCTGGCTTGGCCTTGTCACTGGTTGCCCTTCTCCCGGCTTGGCCTTGTCACTGGTTTACCTTCTCCGGCTGGACTTCTCCCTGGTTGACCTTCTCCGGCTTGGCCTTGTCACTGGTTGACCTTCTCCCGGCTTGGCCTTGTCACTGGTTGACCTTCTCCCGGCTTGGACTTCTCACTGGTTGACCTTCTCCCGGCTTGGCCTTGTCACTGGTTGACCTTCTCCCGGCTTGGACTTGTCACTGGTTGACCTTCTCCCGGCTTGGACTTCTCACTGGTTGACCTTCTCCGGCTTGGCCTTGTCACTGGTTGACCTTCTCCCGGCTTGGCCTTGTCCTGGTTGACCTTCTCCCGGCTTGGACTTCTCACTGGTTGACCTTCTCCCGGCTTGGCCTTGTCACTGGTTGACCTTCTCTCGGCTTGGACTTCTCATTGGTTGACCTTCTCCTGGCTTGGCCTTGTCACTGGTTGACCTTCTCCCGGCTTGGCCTTGTCACTGGTTGACCTTCTCCCGGCTTGGACTTGTCACTGGTTGACCTTCTCCCGGCTTGGCCTTGTCACTGGTTGACCTTCTCCCGGCTTGGACTTCTCATTGGTTGACCTCCTTTTTCCTGCTTGGCCTTGTCATGGTTGACCTTCTCGGCTTGGCCTTGTCACTGGTTGACCTTCTCCCGGCTTGGACTTCTCACTGGTTGACCTTCTCCGGCTTGGCCTTGTCACTGGTTGACCTTCTCCGCTTGGACTTCTCATTGGTTGACCTTCTTCTGGCTTGGCCTTGTCACTGGTTGACCTTCTCCCGGCTTGGCCTTGTCACTGGTTGACCTTCTCCTGGCTTGGACTTCTCCCCTGGTTGACCTTCTCCCGGCAGGCCTTGTCACTGGTTGACCTTCTCCCGGCTTGGCCTTGTAACTGGTTGACCTTCTCCGGCTTGGACTTCTCACTGGTTGACCTTCTCCCGGCTTGGCCTTGTCACTGGTTGACCTTCTCCCGGCTTGGACTTCTCACTGGTTGACCTTCTCCGCGGCCTTGTAACTGGTTGACCTTCTCCGGCTTGGACTTCTCACTGGTTGACCTTCTCCCGGCTTGGCCTTGTCGCTGGTTGACCTTCTCCCGGCTTGGACTTCTCACTGGTTGACCTTCTCCCCGGGGGACTTCTCACTGGTTGACCTTCTCCCGGCGGACTTCTCACTGGTTGACCTTCTCGGCTTGGCCTTGTCACTGGTTGACCTTCTCCCCGGGTTGGACTTCTCACTGGTTGACCTTCTCCCGGCTTGGCCTTGTCACTGGTTGACCTTCTCCCGGCTTGGACTTCTCACTGGTTGACCTTCTCCCGGCCGGACTTCTCACTGGTTGACCTTTTCCCGGCTTGGACTTCTCACTGGTTTTACCTTCTCCCGGGACTTCTCACTGGTTGACCTTCTCCCGGCCCTGGACTTCTCACTGGTTGACCTTCTCCCGGCTTGGACTTCCCCACTGGTTGACCTTCTCCCCGGGGGCCTTGTCACTGGTTGACCTTCTCCCGGCGGACTTCTCACTGGTTGACCTTCTCCCGGCTTGGACTTCTCACTGGTTGACCTTTTCCGGCTTGGACTTCCCCACTGGTTGACCTTCTCCCGGCTTGGACTTCTCACTGGTTGACCTTCTCCCGGCTTGGACTTCTCACTGGTTGACCTTCTCCCGGCTTGGACTTCTCACTGGTTGACCTTCTCCCGGCGGCCTTGTCACTGGTTGACCTTCTCAGGCTTGGACTTCTCACTGGTTGACCTTCTCCCGGCGGACTTCTCACTGGTTGACCTTCTCCCGGCTTGGCTTGTCACTGGTTGACCTTCTCCCGGCTTGGACTTCTCACTGGTTGATTTTCTCCCGGCGGACTTTTTTACTGGTTGACCTTCTCCCGGCTTGGACTTCTCACTGGTTGACCTTCTCCCGGCTTGGACTTCTCACTGGTTGACCTTCTCCCGGCTTGGCCTTCTCACTGGTTGACCTTCTCCCGGCTTGGACTTCTCACTGGTTGACCTTCTCCCGGCTTGGCCTTGTCACTGGTTGACCTTCTCCCGGCTTGGACTTCTCACTGGTTGACCTTCTCCCCGGGTGGACTTCTCACTGGTTGACCTTTTCCGGCTTGGACTTCTCACTGGTTGACCTTCTCCGGCGGACTTCTCACTGGTTGACCTTCTCCCGGCTTGGACTTCTCACTGGTTGACCTTCTCGGCTTGGACTTCCCCACTGGTTGACCTTCTCCCGGCTTGGCCTTGTCACTGGTTGACCTTCTCCCGGCTTGGACTTCTCACTGGTTGACCTTCTCCCGGCTTGGACTTCTCACTGGTTGACCTTCTCCCGGCTTGGCCTTGTCACTGGTTGACCTTCTCCCGGCTTGGACTTCTCACTGGTTGACCTTCTCCCGGCTTGGACTTCTCACTGGTTGACCTTCTCCTGGCTTGGACTTCTCACTGGTTGACCTTCTCCTGGCTTGGACTTCTCACTGGTTGACCTTCAATCACTTGTCCTCCACTAGATGTGTATATTCCTTCCGTCTTGCCTTCATATTTTTACGAACATCTGTCTCTAGCAGCGATGGGGGTCCTCATCCGTTGATTATTTCATTGCTGCTGCTGCTGCTGCTGCTGCTGCTGCTGCTGCTGCTGCTTTCTGCTGGCCCAAGCGGGGCGCCCGCGCGCGCGCGCGCCCCCGCGCCCCGCAACAACAGCAGCGGCGGCAGCGGCCGCGGGGGCCGCCGCCGCGGCGGCCGCCGGGGCGGGGCGCCGGCAACCCGCCGCCCAAAAGCCGGGGCCCCCCGCAAAGCAAGCCGCGCCCAAAAACAAAACGCCGCGCGCCCTTTTTTTTTTTCCCCCCCCAGCGCGCCGCGCGCCCGCGCGGGGCCGCCGCGCGCGCCAACCAACAACGCGCGCCGCGCCGCCCGAACAACAACCCCGCGCCTGCCCCCGCAACCTTGCAGCAACCCAAAAACCGCGCCTGCCCTTCAACCGCTGCTGCGCCCGCGCTTTTTTAACAACAACAACAACAACAGCAACAACAACAGCAACAACAGCAACAACAACAACAGCAACAACAGCAAACAGCAGAACAACGGGGCCCGGCCCAAAAGCAACGGGAGCGCAACGGCAACAACAACAGCAGCAGCCCGCAGCAACAGCAACGGCCCCAGCGGCCCGCAGCAACAACAGCAACAGCAACGGCCCGCAACAGCCAG
>WNWK01003291.1:0-26514 GCA_009830355.1 Cherax destructor
GAATTTACAATTTTTTATTGTTTCTCCCCAGACCCGTTTTCGTTTTTTTTTTTTTTTTTTTAAAAAAAATAATTAATTCATGGATAGTCCTGTTCATGATTTGCCTCCTCCCAGGCCTCTTACCACTGTGACACCCCCACCTGACCAAGACCCACCTACAGACTTTCCCTCAATCCTGGTATCACTTTAGGGCAAAATCTCTTTGCCTAACTCCAGTGCTGGTGGTCTGGCTAACCCTTTTGATACCTTTGACCTTCATTCTACATTGATCATGCACCTGGCTTCTCCCACATCATGTCGATTTTCAAATCGATACCTACTGCTTACTTCACTGACCATAGCTTTAGCAAAGCACTCATGAGGCATGTAGGTCAAAATGTGTCCTTTCATCCCCTCGAGTGGGATGCAAATTGTTGCTGTGACGGACACTGAGCAAACTGACAATCTTTACCTCCTCCACTCTATTGATGACATCCTTGTCACAATACACAGACATTCCTTTCTCCAGTGTAGCTGCAGTTCTGTCTTCTTCACAACATTATCCAACAAAATGTTCTGCAATACAGCCCAGACATTCAGGAGCAACTTGAGCTCCAAAAACATCCTAGTCACCAAATTGAAAACTTGTTTCTGCCCTGCCTAGGGTCGGAGATGTTACCCTAGCAACATTGCTAAACTAATTTTCAATTGCCAGGAGCTTTTAGCTTTTGTTTATATAGCAGGCCAACACTTACAGGTGTGGGAGTTGCTCCCTACACCTCAACGATGCAGACATTGCTGGAAGTTTGGCCACCCAGCCAAGTATTGTAGATTACTGGCAAAATGCCCGGCCTGTGTTGCTGATCATAATACATACTCAATCCTGTGGCCTTCCTCCCATTTGCCTTAATTGCATTGAAGCTCACCCCTGTGGTTTAGCGCTTCTATTTGATTATAATAATAATAATGCATTGAAGCTCATCCTGTGTATTCCTGCTGATGCTCTCTTACATGAGAGAATGTGAAATACATTGTCTTAAGGAAAGGGAGGGCCTTTCCTATGGTATGGCAGTGACTCGAGGCTGTCCTCAAAGAAGACTATTGTACCCTCTTTCACAGTCACCCGTGTCCAGCCCTTATGCAGTCCCCACCTCTTTGCCTTTACTCATTCTTCCTACTACATCTTCCTCCACTTCCCCTGTTTCTCTTCCCATACAGCCTTTCCCAGCTGGGCCTTCTTCTCTTCCTCCATAACTTGAAAGGCCCAAAACTCCCTTCCAGCCTCTTGCTCCTCCACACTTAACTTTCCCCTCCCTCTGTCTTTCCCCTTGCCTCTTCTGTCTGTCACAGTTGTGAACATCCATCCACACCCACTTTGGACCCTACTTTCTCTTTTTGTACCCAGATTCTTTCCAGGACAGCCCTCTACACACTCCTACAATTTTGACAGCTACTAATGCCCCTTCACCTTCTGCTCCATCTTTCTTTTACATCATGCTTCCTGCTACTTCCTTGTCTTAAGAAATTCTTGAGGCCATATTTTTTTTTTTTGAGACAAAACCTACAATAGACACCGACTCTCCTCTTTTACCTTCACATTCTCACCCTCTATAACCCCCTACACCTGCTGACCAGTGTTTTTCGTTTAGGACTACTACCCCAAACATTGCTTATTTCTATCTTCCCACTACCACTACACATTGATTTTACTGACCACCCTAGCTCATAGCTACCACCTGCTCTCTGTTTCCATTGTCTTAGATTATAAATTGTATGAAAGGTGAGGTGAATCATACAGTGAATGAATGAAAACAGGTAAAATAGAGGTACAGTGGTACCCCGAGTTTCAAACGCCTCCCAACTCGACCTATTATGTAAGTTTATTATTGTAAGTGCTTTTGTAAGTGTATTTTTGGGAGTCTGAAATGGACTAATCTAATTTACATTATTCCTTATGGGAAAAAAATCGCTTGGTAACAGCACTTGAACAGCATTCTGGAACTAAGAAAATTCGAAACTCGGGGTACCACTGTATCTGTAGAAAGAGAAGTTCCTCAATAAGTGCAAAATGGGAATGTACCAAAGTGCCAGCACTTTTGTATGAGTTTAAGGAAGAACAAAAAGGCACAATACCATGACTGGAACAATACACAAATAACCTGCACATGGGAGAGAGAAGCTTATGACAACGTTTTGGTCCAACTTGGGCCATTTACAAGTCGCACTTAACACACAAAGGTAGGGAGCCAGTATATATAGAAAAGGGGGACAGGGAGAGAGGAAGTGGAGAAGTAGTGGTAAACGTAATGCTGATAGTAGAAGTATTAGTAGTAAGTAGGGGGAGTAGTGGTAAACAGAAAGGGAAGTGAAGCAAGGCAATAGTAGTAGTAGTAGTAGTAGTGGTGGTAGAAGTAAAAGTAGAATAAGTCTAAAAATAAGAAAAAGAAGCACTGCATGAGAGCTAATGGTCCACAGGCATCATCTTTGTAGCAACAAAGAGGCTAGAGGTAGGAGATGCTATGTGTTGTTTATATTACCATATGCAGAGAATGTCCATAGCTATTAGAAAACTATGGTGTTATGTAAAGTATAATTTAAAGAACAGAGGATAGGGTGTCAATATTGCTTAGTAGTTCAGAAAAGTTGGAGAAAGATTGGTTGACCAAGAGGGTGTATAAATGTTGTATAGATAAAGAGGAAAAAATGTACAGAGTGAATGAAGGAAATTTTGTGGTGGTGACTGGGCATCTAGCAGGCATGTGTGTGAAGGTGTTAAATCAGAGTGACTTGCTGTTTAGTGTGAACAGAGTAATATCTATGAAGGGATTTAGAAAAACCGAGTAACCCAACTTGAATTATGAAGGTGGGAAAAGGAGTGACTTCATTCTGAAGGCTGGTTAGGGAAGTTGAAAATGGTTAATGTGTCACAGAATTGCAAGGAATATCTATGTGAAATGTAGTTAACTGTTTCTTTGTAATTTTGTTTTCTGTATAATGTTACATACACCAGAGTAATACATTATATTATGTATGAATATTTTCAAGAAAATATAATTTGCAGCAATTCAGGTATGTACTGTATAATGCAATATAACATAGAATATATTTTATTACAGCCAACCACAAAGTAAAGATTAAACTAGACAATGTTTTTGTCTGATCCAGATCATTATCAGTTCATGACTTGATGGCTCATGATGAACTGAAACATTTAGTTTCACTGTTTGTGAGTTACTTGTGAATTGTTGCAGCTACATTATTGTATTTTTTAGTTTATGTATGTAATACTATGTTGTTATACAGCATGTGTAGATTTATAATACAAATTAATGTCTGGTATTGTAAGGGGGTAGTTAAAATAGTACAGCATTTAAATTAGACATACAGTACAGTATAATAATGATTCTTTGAGATGGTAAGTATAATAATAATACTAATAACAAAGTATATTTTCTTTATGGTTGTAGGTCTGTTAACTACACATTAATAAACAGTAATTTGGCTATGTTGATCATGATACTAAGCTTCAATAACAACAAGAATTTTGTGTTAATTTTGTGATTAGTCGTGATGTGGTTTAGAAATTTACAAGCAAATTTTGTGTTTGAGCTAACAGATTACTGATATAAATTTTATGTAAATATAAATTTGGGCATTATCATCCAAATCTTTATAATAGACAGTGTAATATAAGACTAATATGATTATAGCTTGATAACTTAGATAATACAGCACAGTGGACCCCCGGCTAACGATCACCCCGGAAATCGTACAATTATGTAAGTATAATATTGTAAGTGCTTGTGGAAGTGTATTTTTGGGGGTCTGAAATAGACTAACCTACGTGACATTATTTCTTAATGAAGTAAATTCGTTCGGTAATGGCACTTGAGCAGGCTTCTGCAATGAGTTTTGATCGTTAGCTGGGGGTCCACTGTACTACTACATAGAACATGCAGCTGTTGACTCTACTAGTTTCTAGGTCAAGTCTAGCAGTTATTAGGTATGACCTCTTAAGAAAAAGAGAGCTTAATTTTTCATTAAATACAGAATTTCACGGTACAGTAAAACCCTTGATTTAATGGATTTCAGATTTTATCATTAAATTTGGACAAAGTTTGCAAACAATGGTCAGTCTGCTGTTTTGTGACAGTTGGCATTAATGGACATCTTTTTTTTTTTTACCCTATTAGTCCATTAAATCAAGATTTTACTTTATTATAAGCATTATCAAATAGCTGAGAGAGGATTGTTGGTTTCTTCATTGTATTAGACATGATATTTTTGAGTGTAGTAGCTACAATCTTTTATAAAGGTGGAATAATCAGGGATCTGGTGATTGTCTTGACTGAATGGTTGATATTCTTGATTGGTCAGCTGATAACATCCTCATCCCTGACTGGTAAGCTGATACACCCCCCACCCATTCCCTGACTGGCCAGCTGAAACACCCCCACCCATCCCCTGACTGGTCAGCTGATACACCCCCACCCATTCCTTGACTGATCAGCTGATACACCCCCCACCCATTCCCTGACTGGCCAGCTGATATACCCCTGCCCATTCCCTGACTGGCCAGCTGATACACCCCCACCCATTTCTTGACTGGCCAGTTGATACACCCCACCCATTCCCTGACTGGTCAGCTGATCCCCGATTAATGAGCTATCCCAAATGGTCTGCCGAGTCCTCTCGACTGGTCAACTAATCCCCCCCTTCCCTAACTTATCATCTGATCCTCCTGATTGGTCAAGTAAACCTCAACTCATCAACTGAACCCCAACTGATCAGTCGATTCCCTGACTGATCATCTAATTCTGTTGGCGAGTCAGCTGATCACCACCACTAATCAGCTGTCTAGAGATGGATGGATAGCACTGGTAACTTATCCCTCAACATTTTCTTTCGACTGTATAATACTGCAAATGAGGCATATATATATATATGGAGGTAGAATTTTAAGCTTTACAAAATAGGGTTAAATGTTGAATAGAAATATTTAAAAAAAAAAAAAAAAAAAAAATAGAAAATTTGATGGGTAGAAACTTCTTAGAGGTTTCTTTGAATGCACTTTTACTTTAATAATGTACACTTTCTCCTTCTAGAAATAATAGGGTAGATTTAGATAGGAAAGCAGAAAAAAGTAATACTGTTGTGGTTTTCAGAATATTTTGTAATACAGTCAACTCTCTTATGAAGCTCCTCTATGGTGTGTGTCATTGGGAGAGAGGGAGGGAACTTTGGATTGCTTTAAATATAGGTTGGATGGGTATGTGAGTGGGTGAGAGTTGGACCTGCTTTGCATGGGCCAGTAGGCCTTCTGCAGTGTTCATTCTTATATTCTTAATTTCCTAGGGTGGTGGGGGGGAAGAGTGTATGCTGTGTAATCGCACCGTTTATGCCATGGAGAGACTGGAAGTTGCAGGACGTGTTCTTCACAAGAACTGTTTCAAGTGCTGCAGATGTAACACAAAACTCAAGTGAGTGAAATGTAACTATTATTAGAGAAGACATGTTGCATAAGCAGCTTTTATTGGGATTGTCTTTTGTTCTGTGTAATCATCAATTCATGACATAACAAAACTATGGACAGAGCAAAATGCACTCCCAATGTGTTTTACTATTCTTTTGTCAGTAGTACACCATTTAAATTCACTCAGCATTTATTATCATCATAGTGCCTAAGAAGGGACAAAGCTAGATTTACTATTGGTAGCTGGTTCAGTGTGGTAGTTTTTAGAAATCTGTGCTGACACAGTAGTGGCTGGCACAAACCTCTAGTTGGGATGTTACTTATAGTACAGTTATAGCGTGTAGGATAGATCCGAGGAACACCAGGCCACGAGCCGAGCCTCAGTACTCCACTTGAATTATTGTGGTGTATTTATCCCTCAAGGAAGTTACTTTGAAGTGTTCAGTGTGACTGGAAAATGGTGGTGGTTACATGTTCTTATAGGTTGCAGAGCAAAACTTTCAGAATGCTCTCTGGATAAGGTTACCTCTGATTCATAACTCTGGATAAGGTTACCTTTGGTTCATAGCTCTCCCTTATGTCTATGATGAGTCGTTTAATAAACTGTCAAGTAAATTAAGCATCTGTGAAGACAAAGAATATTATTCATGGAGGCAAAATGGGTTATGCATCTTAGTAGTACCAGCATTCCTATATGAGTGTGAAACAGATTTTAAACATTGCAGCAAGGAGTTTGGAGGCAGTGGAAATGTGTTCTTTTCTCTATATTGGACTGAAGAAGTCACTTGCTGGCAAAACATTTCCACAAAAAATATTACACTCATGGCGAAACTAGATTTTTTTTTTTTTTCAACAAGTTGTCCATCTCCCACCGAGGCAGGGTGACCCAAAAAGAAAGAAAATCCCCGAAAAGAAAATACTTTCATCATCATTCAACACACTCATACATAATCACTGTCTTTGCAGAGGCGCTCGGATACGACAGCTGAGAATAGTCCCTCCCAGCTGTCACTATCCCAGACCCCTCCTTTAAAATGCAGGCATTGTACTTCCCATTTCCAGGGCTCAAGTCCGGCTAAATCAATAACCGGTTTCCCCGAATCCCTTCACTAAATATTACCCTCCTCACACTCCAACAGCTCGTCAGGTCCCAAAAACCATTAGTCTCCATTCACTCCTATCTAACATGCTCACACATGCTTGCTGGAAGTCCAAGCCCCTCGCCCACAAAACCTCCTTTACCCCCTCCCCCCAACCTTTTTGAGGACGACCCCTACCCCTCCTTCCTTCCCCTACAGATTTATATGCTCTCCAAGTCATTCTACTTTGATCCATTCTCTCTAAATGACCAAACCACCTCAACAACCCCTCTTCAGTCCTCTGACTAATACTTTTAGTAACTCCACACCTCCTAATTTCCACACTCCGAATTCTCTGCATAATATTTACACCACACATTGCCCTTAGACAGGACATCTCCACTGCCTCCAGCCTCCTCTTCGCTGCAGCATTTACAACCCAAGCTTCACACCCATATAAGAGTGTTGGTACCACTATACTTTTATACATTCCTTTCTTTGCCTCCATAGATAACATTTTTTGTCTCCACAGATACCTCAATGCACCACTTGCCTTTTTTCCTTCATCAATTCTATGGTTAACCTCATCCTTCATAAACCCATCTGCTGACAAGTCGACTCCCAAATATCTGAAAACATTCACTTCTTCCATACTCCCTCTCTCCAATGTAATATCCAATTTTTCTTTATCTAAATAGTAGTTTGATACCCTCATCACCTTACTCTTATCTTTGTTCATTTTCAACTTTCTACCTTTACACACCCTCCCAAACTCATCCACTAACCTTTGCAACTTTTCTTTAGAATCTCCTATAAGCAAAAAGTAACTGTGTCAACTCCCATTTTGTATGTTTCCCCATAATTTAATCCCAGTCCTCTCCCCAACACCCTAGCATTTACTTCTTTTACAACCCCATTTATAAATATACATATTAAACAACCATGGCGACACCACACATCCCTGTCTAAGACCTACTTTTACCGGGAAGTAATCTCCCTCTCTCCTACACACCCTAACCTGGATCTCACTATCCTCAAACTCTTTACAGCATTCAGTAACTTACTACCTATTCCATACACTTGCAACATCTGCCACATTGCTCCCCTATCCACTATCATGTGCTTTTTCTAAATCCATAAATGCAATGAAAACTTCCCTACCTTTATCTAATTAGTTCACACATATATGTTTCAATGTTAACACTTGATCTACACATCCCCTACCCACTCTAAAACTCTGTCTTACCTCTAATTCTTTCAATAATAACCCTACCGTACACTTTACCTGGTATACTCAGTAAACTTATTCCCCTATAATTTTTACAATCTCTTTTGTCACCCTTCCCTTTATATAAAAGAACTATATATGCTCTTTGCCAATCCTTAGGTACGTTCCCCTCTTTCATACATTTATTAAACAAAAATACCAACCACTCCAACACAATATCTCCCCCTGCTTTCAACATTTCTGTCATGATCTCGTCAGTTCCTGCTGCTTTACCCTTTCATTCTACGTAATGCCTCACGCACCTCCCCCACACTCACATCCTGCTCTTCCTCACTCCTAAAAGATGTTATACCTCCCTGACCAGTGCATGAAATTACCGCCTCCCTTTCTTCATCGACATTTAAAAGTTCCTCAAAATATTCCCGCCATCTACCCAATACCTCCAGCTCCCCATCTACTAATTCCCCTATTCTGTTTTTAACTGACAAATCCATTCATTCCCTAGGCTTTCTTAACTTGTTTATCTCACTCCAAAACTTTTTCTTATTTTCTGCAAAATTTCTTGACCGTGCCTCTCCCACTCTTTCATCTGCTCTCCTTTTGCACTCTCTCACCACTCTCTTCACCTTTCTTTTACTTTCCATATACTCTGCTCTTCTTACAACACTTCTGTTTTGTAAAAACCTCTCATAAGCTACCTTTTTCTATTTTATCACACCCTTTACTTCATCATCCCACCAATCACTCCTCTTTCCTCCTGCACCCACCCTCCTATAGCTACAAACTTCTACCCCACATTCTAATACATACTGCATTTTTAAAACAATCCCAACCCTCTTCAACCCCCCCCCCCCCTATTCATTCTTGCATTTACCCACCTTTCTGCCAAAAGTTGCTTATATCTCACCCTAACTTTCTCCTCCCTAAGTTTATACACTTTCATCTCTCTTACTTGCTGTTGCCATTTTCCTTATGTCCCATCTACCTCTTATTCTAACTGTAGCTACAACTAAATAATGATCTCATATATCCGTTGCCCCTCTATAAACATGTACGTACATCCTGAAGCCTACCCATCAACCTTTTATCCACCAATACATAATCTAACAAACTACTTTCATTACGGCTCCCCATTTTCATTTACCCGACACCCCAAATTTAAACTAGATTTATTGGGCGATATTATGCAGCCTCTGAAATTTAGGAATGATAGTCACAGGTTGTTAAGTCGTGACATTTGTGTTATTCTTTAACCCTTTCAGGGTCCAAGCCGTAGATCTACGCATTGTCCACAGGGTTCAAGAATTTAAAAAAAAAAAAAAAAAAAAAAAATTCTTATGAAATGGTAGAGAACCTTTTTCTAAAGGTAATAAAACAAAAAGTACGAAATTTGGTGGAAAACTGACAAAATTACACTATCGCAAATTTAACTATCAGTGATATTTACATTTCGGCAATTTTGCCTACTTTGACTCCTATTTTAGGCCAATTACATTATTCCAGTTGATCAAATTCTTAGCTATTTCGTTAGTATTACTTCTATTTTATTGATTGAGCACAAAAAACTGCCCAATCAACTTTTTCAAGTAGCCAATAAAGTGATCAGAAATTGGTAATTTCGCCAATTTCACACGAAGTTCAAAATATTCCAATTTCAAAACAGCGTCCAGAATAAACAATGCAGGCATTCCTGGCACTAAAATAACATTTCCTCTGTTTATTAGTTACGTTCCAGGCTTTACAGATGAATTCCATTTTTATTTTTTATTTACATAAAATAATTTTTATTCACACCAAAAAATAGATGAATTACTCTTATGCAATATGTAATAATTGTATAAACACTATCAGTGCATTTGTAAACGTATATTAGACTCACCAGTTGACGTGTATTGGTCGCGTGATGTGATTTGTTTACTCTTGAAAATCAGCAAAAATCAAACATTTCCACTACTTTGAGCTCAATTAGAATCTATTTTCAGTACTAAAACCAATCAAAATCATCTCTATTTCTGTAATATATTTTCCATTCTATCAAATGAGACCAAGAAATCATGAATACAACCGTAAAAACCACATGAAAATACACCACAAAGTTGCTGTTTTAATAAAGAAACAGCCGCAGTTTTTTTCTCATTATGCACTGCGTGCTTCAGGATTTACTTTATATGGTGCACACTTACCACATAGATGCATTCTTTCATATCTAGGCCCAAATTTACCTATCACAGCTTATCTGAGTGAGCTGAGCTCATGGCGTAGATCTAGGGTTTGGACCCTGTGGACAATGCGTAGATCTAAGGCTTGGACCCTGAAAGGGTTAAACATTTATGCTGAGGACTTTGTTGCTAAATTCATGTGATCTTTTTTTTAAATCAACATCTATTATATCTGTATAAAATAATTATTACTTAATACTGTATACATAAATTTGCTCCATTTATTTATACAGGATTACATAATAATATACAGTAACAAAATTAGCACCAAACCCAGGAGGTTCATACAGTGCTGCAACAGGATTGCATATTTTTGAACTTAACCCTATTTTTTTAATTCTATCTCTTTCCAGTATGAATACTTTCTCCATAGGCGGTGATGACATGTACTGCACGACACATTACAAACAAGCTTTTACAGAAAAGGGAACATACGATGTATTTACTCCCAATAAAGGCAAGTGGACACGAAAAATTGAAGCTACAAACTCAGAATCTCCAAAGAATCAAGAATAATAGCTTTGATGTATTAAAGTAGTTATAAAAACTGTGGATCATAGGCAGCCTGAATTTGAAGTGGACTTAACCTGATACTTTCAGTTGAAGCTATGGAGACATTCTTGAGGTTATTACTTTTTCTAGTAATCCTCTTAAAAATTTTCACTCATACACATACATATGTATAATATACCTCCAAGAAAACATGCCCACATTTCAGTGGCAACAGTATCACAAAATCTTTTTAAACTCATCCTGACTGTTACCCGTGTGTTCTGCAAATCTGGAGTGAGGGGAAGGGAGGGTAGTTTGTAAAAAGGATGGCTGTGTTCCAGGTTTTCTAACTTTCATATATGTATTTTTCTATTTTTATGTAAAGTATGCATTTATCAATCCAAGCAATTTTTTTTAAGGGGGTTGATACAAAAATCTAGTCGTTTTCTTGAGTGAAGCAAGGTCATTTTTTAATTTATCTTTCTTATTATTCCAATTTGTTAAAGTACTTCATTACTGACTTCAAATACTATGCCCCATACTTTTAGTAGGTAAATATTATGCCTCCAGTCACTCAGTTTCTTCCACAGAGATTTCTGTTCATGTAGTCCATGGCCAGTCTCTTACTGTGTATTCACTCTAGCACCACTTTTCTTTCAACATCTTGCTCACACTTATGGTCAGCCTATCAGTATTATACAGTAAACCCCTTCTTAAATGTGGGACTAGTATAAGGCACAGGAAAGATCTACCACCACTATAAAATAATTACAAAATTAGGATAACTGCTGAATACCACTCAGACATCCTACAATTGATTACTCTCACTTACCATTCTTCAATTTTGTCTCCTCTCTCATACTCTTCCATTTTCTGTTCTGACTTCATGATGGATTTTTTCTTATTTTATTTACAAAGTACTGGAGCCATGTGGCAATTCAGTGCTTTAAACATTTTGTTTATAATCATAGTTTTCTATTTTTACAATCAGTTTACTCATTACATAAAAAGTCCCACACTTGTAAAAGTCAAAGGTGTTAAAAATTATAAGGTAAAGTCACCCCATCTGTATTTAAATGTTTTTAATTTAGTGTAAACCCTTCCCAGTATGTGTGTATACTAAGTTTTCCCAAATGTTATCATCCATTTGCACGAGTAAGGACTTCTAATTTACACTTGGGTCAGCACGATTTATTTCAGCCTACAGTGGATCAGTAACATTAAGTGAATGCTATATATATTCCGAATTTAGTCAAAAATAAGAATTAATTTTTTTTATTAGTCTCTAATCTTTCTCATTTATATGTAGCATTGCCCCTATTATTATTATAATCAAAAGAAGCGCTAAACCACAAGGGTTATACAGCAGCATTGCACCTAGATTATTAAAACTAAGAAAATTTGTAAATTTCTTGATAATTATATCTGACTTATGTAACTGAATTCTGATGTATTTGAGAAATTAACCCTACGGGTTATATAGTGCCTGGGAAATGGGAGGCAAATTGGTCTTATCCAAGGGGAGAAAAAATGCAGTTGCTTGAATTAAGTCCTTCAGCATAAAGAAATTTTCCCTTGAGGGTTATTTGGGAAATCTTATTTTAAGAAAGAATAAATCACATTTAAAATCTGGATTAAAAACAGCTGCAATACTACAGACAAATACAGCAGGTCCTTAAATAATGTTGTTTCGTTATGTCGATGGGGGAAATAAATATAAATACAGATTGCAAAATAAAAATTTGTAAAGTATACAATTAATCATACAAATGAACAATAAAAGATGCAGTATGAGTGCTAAAAGTGCACCCCTGATGTCTGTGGCCACAAAAAACAGTGTGACATTAGAAACAAAACTAATAGTTTTAAAGAGGTTTGACTATGAACAGTGAGGTGTGGTTTCATTATGTCATTTCGCTTAGTTGCAGTTTCCAAGAGCCTATCGACAACATTAAGTGAGGACTTTCTACATGTTGACGAGTAATGTAAAAAATATGACTTTGGGATTATTGCAAGAACATATTTCATTTGTGGAATGGGACTGGGGAAAAGGTGTCAGACCCATAGGAGTCACACAGCACTTAGAAGAATGGGAGAAAATTAGGTTCAAACCACAAGGAATCGGTCTGATCTCTTTGAATCAAGAGCCCCCTCACCATCATTGAGCCACCTCCCTTCAGGCACATTGAGTTCAGTAATATGAAAATAACATTAATGTCAATTTCATAAGAAAGTACAGTATTTGAACTAGCCAAATCTAATGTGAATCCAGATATACAGGGGAAAATAACACAGGTAACTGGAAGTTTAGGGTTTTTTAAAAAAAAAAATAATTATAAAAAAAAATTCCAGAGATTTGTTTTTGTTTTTCATTCTATTCTTGTTTTGAAAATGATAATTACTTGAATGAAAAAATGTGAAGCTGATGTTCAGTAATAATGGTAAGTACTAAAATTAAAGTATGAAAAATTAAATAGAACATATCAGAACAAGAATTTTTTTGTTTGTGTTGTAAGCAAATGTTTCATTTTAATTTTATTCAAGCCAAAATATTTAATATATATCCTATTTAGTTAAATTACTTGGACAAAATATCTAAGCGATGGAAACATTTGGCTATGGCTGGATGACCCTACACATGGTTTAGATATTCAAACTAGTTTTATAGCATGCTACTTTCTTGGAATGTATTATTGCAATTAAAACTAAGTTTTAAGCCCACAAGTCATACAGCTCTTAAAATGTAGAGTGGCAGGTATTACTGACAAGTATGATAGGAAGACTGGCAAAGAGCAACCCATTATTATAAATTTTCATTCTGAATAGAGCCTTATCACTACTGTATAAAGCTGTCTAGAGTAAAACATAGCTTATATTATTTCTATTATAATCAGAACTAAGTGCTAAACCTACAAGGTCATACAGGTAGTCTATAATAAAAGTTTGCTTTGTGCTAAGTGTCTTTTTCCATGCTATTGTCTTGCTTTTCTGCATTTCTTTAAAAAAAATTTAGTTTTTATTGTTTTATACATTAATCATTCACTAGACAAAATTTGCACCCAACAATGGATAATAAACATGTTAGAATGGCACTCAAAATCTCCATTGAACTCTGGCAGCACTAATGCTTTGGTTAAACATATATGTAGAGAAATTCCAAAAGTAATCTAGAGAACATGTTCTCCATCCTCAACTGATAGTATTTCTCCAGCAAACCCTGTTAGAGAACTGAGAATGTAGTCCACCTCAGAATTAGGAAGTAGCGACTTTGTGCCTAATCTCTTGATGTTGTGCCACAAGTCCTGTCTAGGTTTTCCCCACTTAGACAGTATTTACCCCCACAAAACTGAAAATGACCAATAAGTTTTCTTTCAGGCTAAGAAGTGATGTCTCTTGGCACTTGTTCTGCAAGTATTCCAGAGAATGTCTTCAATCATTGCTTCTCTTGTATTGCCTGAGAGTTAGTGTAAAGTATAATTTATGTGGCACTTAATGTGTATCCTGTTGTAATGTCATAGTATTGTTGTGAGCTTTGTCACATCTGGTCACATACCACAAATGAATTAGACTAGTCATAGAACTTTTTTCATCAAAATAAAATTTAGTTTTGTGTAATCAACTGCCAACCCCAAGAACCCGACCAAGAACAATTTAAAATATTTGTGCCTCGTCTTTTAGCTCTTATGTAATGGAGCAATTTATATGAAGCTTTCATAAAAGTTCATGAGAGTTGTGGGGATGGTATTAACACATTGTAGGGTTCGCTGCCACCTGTGACCTGGCAGTAGAAAATATTTTTGGGACTTTGCCCTTCTCAGATGGCACATATCTTCAATACTGTGATTATTTTCCTTCTAATTTAAAAAGATATTTGTCTGATATGTTTATATTTTTAATATGAAATTACTTATAAATGTAAAAGGCTCTCTGAAACAATAACTGATTTGCAATATTTTCTAGACCTCTTGTGTCACTGACATAACTCATATTTCAAGACCAAAATATTTAGCATATGGTGATGAAATTTTCAGATAATGAAAGTGAAATGTGAGAATACTGTATGTATTATGCAACTTCTAGTTATGTAATGCAAAATAGCATTTTAACTTGTTTAAATGTTTAAAAAATAATACAGTATGCACATATATCTATACGTATAGAGGTTACGTACATAAAACATTATGCAACAAGTGAAGAATTTACAAATTTTTCACTGCAGTGTGCTCACAGCCAGCAATAGTAATGTAGAAACAGACTATATCGTACAGTATTTATAAACATATAACTTTGGAGAAGTTAGTGATGTAAAGCATTTATACAATAATGTACAGTACACAATATTTAGCTTATGTATACATCTATATTTGACTAACAAGATCCTCTTGTGCATTAAGGTTTTTACAGTGAACACTGGATTACTTTTGACTGCAACTTAATCATATATGTAAATAATTCAAGCTAAAGTAAAATGTTGTAATATCCTTTTCTTCATAACAAAACAGGGTTACATCTAGTTGTATACTACAAGATGTTTTGAATTACTATGTTTAGGGGGAAAAGCACTAAATCTGTAGGGATTATACATCACCTGGGAAATGGAAGGCATTTAGGTTCAATCCGAGAAAGGGGAGGACAAGCTTCAAGTAACCTACCTAGAATTAGGTAAAAAAAAAAAAGTTTGAAGAACCTGTAAAAGTTTTCCATCTTGAATCATGTAATTTTGTTCATTAAACAAAAAGTTACTTTGTGCTCTTCATATTTTATGATTCATCAACCCCATTACATTCTGTACCTCTGTATACAAGTACATTAATCTATTTCATCATATACTACTACTACACATGTAAATTGAAAGGCTTAGTTTCTACACCCCCTGGACAAAATGAAAGGCTTAAATATTACACAAATAAGATTAAATACAGTATTAATGAATTTGCATTGTATTGGTACTTGTTCTATAGCATTCCCAATTTATTTTATATACAGTGGTACCTCGACTTACGATGGTCCCCAAACTCACCCTTTTATGTAAGTTTTTTTTAAATGCTTTTGTAAGTGTAATTTTGGGGGTCTAAAAGGACTAGTCTATTTTACAACATTTCTTAAGGAGATAAATTCGTTTGGTAATGGCACTTGAACAGCATTCTGGAATGAAAAAATATCGTAAGTCGAGGTACCACTGTATTTAAATATTTGGATTTTTTTTTGGGGGGAGGGAGGGGGGGCTAGTCTTTTTTTTCTTTGTTCATAAATCCTCATACCCTTTCAACTTTCATGTATATAGTGAGAACTAAAGTGGGATTTATAAAAAAAAAATTAACTTGAATCTTGCATAACTTCTTGGCTTCTGTAATCTGTTCATTGTATTTTTGTTAGTTATTCAAATATTTTATGAATTATAGTATTTGATTTAAAAAAAAAAACTTATCAGCCTTGTCTTATCTTAATTTTTTACACAATTAAAAGTAGAGCATATAGAAGCTGTTAACAGTTGAATGAACCTGACATTGGTTTACACTAAAGGAACATTTCCTGATGTACATACTATGTGGAACAAAGGAGGCATATGCCACCATTATCCTTCATTCAAATGCTCATTAACAGATAGGCGAGTACATAGTTATACCCCCTCCCCATCCCACACATGTATATTCATCCTTGATTAGTAAAATAGAACATTTTGTTAATAACTTAAAAAATAAGATATATGTAGGAAAAAGTACTTTATGTTCTCATGTATAGAAAAAATTTAATTATTCTAGATACTAGTAAAAATTATTATTAGTTCTATTATGAATAGTATGTGCTTTTTATTGTTAGTTATTGGAGTAATGTAGAGTAAATGAAATCTAATGAGGTTTCAAAATGTGGCTATTATGGTTTGTTTAAAATTAATGAACAGTTGAAGACAAATATTATATACATAATAGTCACACATTAAGGACTATGCATAGCCATTCAATTCAGATAATGTACAATATTTAAATGCTTTATTTATGGCAGTCATGTTAAGGGTAATTATGAAAAATTTACCATAGGTTTAGAGTGTACTGGTAAAGGTAACAATGATAGAGGATCATTAGTCATTATGTACTTCATACTAAGATATGAACATGTTAATTGATGTTCAAGCTATATATAGTCAGAATTTTTTTACTTAATTTTTATTTAAGCTAAATTCTTAAAAATATACTATGTATTAAGTCCAGAAAATATTCCATTGTCAGTGAATATAATAAAATCTTAAGAAGTTTTTCTTATTTAACTAGAAAAAATAATTTTGTCTTTAAAATACAGTGGAACCGCAGTTTTCGTATGCTCCAGCTTGCATGTAAAACCACAGTTATTCTCCATAAAATGGTATTTTTTGTTAATATTTTTGGGTGTCTGGAATGGATTAATTGGATTTACAATATTTCTTGTGGGAAATATTAACAAAAAATACATTTTATAGAGAATAACTGGTTTTACATCCAAGCTAGGGCATACGAAAACCGAGGTTCCACTGTACGTATATAATAATAGATAAGATACTAAAACAAGATTAATACTGTATGTACATGTAAACAGATATACATGTACAGTGGAACCTTGGTTTTTGTATCCCCTACTTTATATGTAAAACTATAGTTATTCTCTATTAAATGTATTTTTTATTAATATTTCCCATAAATAATGTAAATCCAATTAATCCATTCCAGACACCCAAAAATATTAAAAAAAATACATTTTATAGAGAATAACTATAGTTTTACATACAAACTAGGACATACGAAAACCGAGGTTCCACTGTATATTATTTGTGTTATATTTTAATTAAAAGGTCTGATTTCTAGTTATTCACCAGTAAATCTGAATAATTATTCATTAACCCTTTCACTGTCACAATCCTCAAACTTAAGTGCTGATGTCATGACAAAAAAAAAAAAAAAAATTCAATGTAATGACAATGTGAAACTTGCTGGAAAACTTATGGAATTACACAGGTAGAAAGTGGAAGGTCTGGGCACAATTTACACATAGGTGATTTCGTCTATTTTGAGTCCTCTTTTTGGTTAATTTCTGTGCTCAATTTCACTACATTCCTAGCTATTTCACTAGTATGTCTTCAGTTCTGTCAATTTAGTGCAAGAAATTCTATAAAGTACACAGAAGTCAGTAATTTGGCTAATTTTACACAAAATTCAACAAATTCCAATTTAAAACCATTCCAAATTAAATAATTTAAATGTTCCAGCCACTAAAGCAACCTATCCTCTGTTCATTAATCATGTCCCATGCCTCCTACATAACATTTACCCTCCATTTTGAATCATTACAAAAGCATTGAAGTTTTACCTTGTTTCTTAATAAAATATAACCAAGAATGTGCCATGTTTTAGGCCATTGCAGTAATTTAAGTAGACCTAGTAAAAACCCATAAAATAGACTGGGGGAGAAGGATATGGGGGTCCTACCATTCCTGAGGCAAAATGCCAAAAATAAGATATTTCTGCTACTTTGAACCCTATTTCAAGCTACTTTTGAATTGAAACTGACCAAAATCATTTCCAGTCTGTTCCATTTTGTCCACATTTACAATCATCTTTTTATTAAATGCAAAAGGAAATTTATCTTAAGTACCTACATGCTGTACAGTATTATCAAATCCCTTAATTTTATCCCCCAACAATTGGAAATATGTAAAGAAAAACATTTAATACTACACTATTATAGGCTTGGATTTGACTTATTTGGTTAATTAAGCCTGTTTACATGTACAGTACAATATTAATCAATACAACTAATCCCTCCAGCATTTCTTCAGATTTTTCTTGAAGTTATAATTTATATATATATTATTTGCTAAATATTTGTTTAATGTACTTCAAACATTTTATATGGAACCACTTCTTGCAGTTACATTTTACTGGGTCTGTTATATAGTATTTTTATTTACAATTTGGTTTTTTCCCTCAATTGCAGAGTGACTTAATAAAAAGACAACTTTACTCATTTGTACCCTAGCTAGCTAGCTTCTCAGAAGAGCCCAGATATGATCCAATAAGAACTTGCTTAACTAGCACTGTAATAAAACAATGTACTGTATCTTTCACCCAAAAACTCCAAATTTCTCCATATTTATTACAATGCACACTTCACCCGCACATCAAGTCCTAAAAACCACTATACTACTCTACTCACTATTCTAAAATGTGTGAACACACACATATGGCTTACCATTTTGTATATATAATCCTTTGTTCTTTTCTGTTTTCACAAGACATTGTCTAATATTTTGATTCAAAATATTTAGTGATTTTTGCCCTTAACGTGTGCAAATGCTATTTTAATCGCAGCTTCTCATCTAGCTAACTTGTACGTATAGCCACATTCTGATACTAAATTACATACTGTATATGGTTGCAAAAAATTCTGCACTTTTGTAGCTTACCATAGTGTTTAAAAGAAGAAATACTGAATTAAAAGCACTTAAAATTTGTAGTATCTGTAAAACAAAAATATTCATTGTTAAATAATTTTCACAAATACAACTACAGTGGACCCTCAGAAATCGAACATTCTTCATTCCAGAATGCTGTTCAAGTGCTGTTACCAAACGAATTTATTCCCATTAGGAATGATGTAAATTAGATTAGTCCATTTCAGACCCCCATAAATACACCTATAAAAGCACTTACAATAATAAACTTATATAAAAGGGCGAGTTGGGAGTGTTCGATTTCCGAGGGTCCACTGTACTGGTAGTCCAATCATTCTATTGTATAAACAGTTATTAACAGTCCTTTTGCATATTAGCTAAAGTGAATATTATGATAATTGCATTACAGCACCTTGATTATAGTAACACTTAGCCACAGTTGTTGCATTGTGGCTAGAATACTGTGTTGATTTTGCTTAAGCAGTGGTTGTCCCACTCAGTGATGACTCATTATTCATTTATATAGTTTGACACTGTTGTACTTATGCCCTGAGAGCAAAATTAAAGATGCAAAGTACAAATCTGTATTACTTGTCCAATTAAATTGTTTTTATATGAAGTCATTGTGTTGGCCTCTCATCAAACCTTTTGTGTAATCTTTCATTTATGTAAGTTCTACACAATAAACAAACTTGGCTCTATCTACTGTTACCAGAACAGTCATGCGAAAATTTGAGTATTTATCATAAAAATTACTGTGCAGAATCATGGAGCACAAAACACAGCTATGAATAATTGATGAGGAGGTATCAAAAAAACTTACTTAATGGACATTTTTAATTGCAGATATCTTTTGGCAAGCTTTTTCTGAAAAACCTTTCCAATTAATATTACACTGAAAACCCGCCCTCACATTATTCTGCATAACAAATTTAATAACCACTTCCTATAAGACGACATGAAAAACTAACAAAATTTATATTAACTCAAACTGGACAGTTTCTACAAAATAGAATTTTAGGCATCAAAAACAATGTAACTACAATAAAAATCTGGGAAATATTGAACCCTTACCTTTTATATGAAATGCTGAAATTTAATGAATTCAGTCTGCTGGTTGTAAAGTCACATTCAGCTAACCTTTATATTTTTCTACACCTCTTATTCCATCACATTCAATCACTATGGTTTCATAAGATTTATATACAGTATTTCCAGTGATACTGATTTAACAGACTAATGGGAAAGGGGAGGGGGAGTTTTATTTGTTAAAGCAGAATGACGAGGCATATCAGCCTCCCATCTCGCTATTCCTGGATCAAGGGGCTAGTAACAACTTTACCTATAGTATAAATAAAAAGAAAAACTTTCATTTCTTCTTTTTGGGTTACTCTACCTTGATGGAAGACTGCTGGTGTTCAAAAAAAAAAAAAAAATCCTCTTGCCTACCCACTTGCCTGTACTTTCTTGACTTAGAATTCAAAACAAAGATGCTGAGGGATCTTTCAAATCAAGAAAAAATATTCAGGTTGTCCAGGCAAGACAAATATCAGTCAATAGGAAGTTTTTATTTTTAGAAACATTAAGTGGTGTGTACTTTCAAAATTAAGAATTATTTCATGCCACATTTAATTCCTAGTATATGAACATTTACCAAAAAAAAATGAAATTATTAAGACAAACTTAAATGTAAAGCATACATTGTCGTTTTTTCATGAAATACCCCACCACTAATATTCACAGATGTACTAAATAAGGCTGAATTCAGTACAAAGAAAAGTTAGTTTAAAACAATACTGAATAATCTCAGTAACATACCTGGTAATTCAGAGCCAGTAATGTTAAAATTAATCAGTGTATACAAATGTGAAATTCACAAGTGTTTTCACAGATCACAAAGTATATAGCAAGGCAAAAAAAAAAAAAAAGTTTCCTCCATGGCACTTTATACACATTCAAACAGAGAAAACTTTAGAAGCATCAACTATAATATGCAGAAGCTTTTCTGCTATGGGTATTTTGATTTATCACATGGTTGACTAGTGAGCATACCCATCAAAGGTCTCACTACTTACCCTTATTAGACATTAATGTCTAAAAACTTTAGTTGGCAAGATTTTAAGAGTTGGTCAGAAAGCAGATATACCAGCAAGTTTTTTTCCTTGGTTTGAAATTTAAACCACTGAATGAAACATGCATCATTCATACAAAGGACTATCATACATTCATACAAAGGATTATCGTACATTTAACTATAAAAACTACAATAGTTTTGCTGTTATAAACTAATTATTAGTTAAGTACTTTTAGAAAACAAAATAAAAAACCAAATGACTCAAATATTTTACTCTAAAGTGAGGGTAATAAATTGTCAAGACTAGAAAATAGTATATCATGATTACACATGAAATAAAACAAGCTTTATGTCTAGAACTAAATGAATGTATTTTGCCATTTATACCTTAAAATATTTGAGAAAAGCCATGGATCTACCCAACTCTCACATATGTACATTAGTAATAATGTTCAGATAAAGCACAAATGGTAGCTTTTGCTACACACATTAATATAAGTGCTACTCTTGTATTTTTATTGTTGCTTGTATATGCATTATATTTATTGCTACTCTATTGTGTTTGTATTGTTGCTTGTATGAGGCACGTTAAATTGTACGGTACTCTTATACCATTCTCTCAGATTTAATATTTGTAATTCAAGTTTAATATCTGTGATACAGTAACCAATATTTTGCTGACCAAACATCAATTATTCAATTGCTATCTAAATTCAAACTTATTTGAAATACCCGTATTTCGGGGTGCACAGATTGTGAAAGTTATCTATTTTGTGCTTGTGAAATTTAAAATATAATTACTATACATAATTAGTAAAATATATGTGTATTATGTATATAATTTACATATACAGTATATATAAAATTAATCACAAAATACATTTTTTGGGGAAGGTCCCAAAACACATGCCATGGCAGTTCCTGAGACCAGTCGCATTAAGTGAACAACACATATTCTGTACATTTTTTCAGCAATAATTTGCACTGTCATACTAACCATGAGATATGTACATTTATTGATACATAATCAAAGGATAATATTTAAGCTCTTTATAAACCGATTTCAGCAGTGGTTTGAAGAGCTCCATATACATTTCAATAACATATTACAGTACTCATTTCTCATACCTGACAATCTAATAAATGAATATCAGCGACTATTCTGGAGCCTTCGGTTGCCATTTACCTTTGCAGGGGTTGTCTGGGGTGAAGACATCATAGGTACCTTTTTCTCTGAATGCTTGCTTGTAGTGTGTTAAGCAATACAAATTTCCACCGCCAACGGAGAACCTCCCAACGCTGCAGATAAATCACATATTACAAACTAACTTCAGTTGGCAGCTCACATAATATTTATCATGCTTAGATTATATTATACACAAGCTTCAAACTAATTTAGCAGTACAGTATTTTGAATCTACAAGATTTCTTCAGATTTTTAACCTAGAGGGTTTGCTACCCAGGGTAACCCAAGAGTCAGTGCATCATCGAGGACTTGTCATATATCCATTGGGGTCCTTCAATCTTGTCCCCAAGATGTGACCCACACCAGTAAACTAGTACCCAGGTACCTACTTACTGCTAGGTCAACAGGGACAGCAGGTGTGTGAGGCCTGAGCATTGCCTAAGTGTATTACATATAGTACATACTGTGAGCAGAAGGCTTCTGCAATAGACTAGTATTTATCACAAAATTTTAACTAGGATTTGAAATTAAAGTTGGTTTTGAAAGTCACCTTTTTTTTTGCCAGGTGAGCATTCATGATGTAGCCTTAACTTTTATTCCCATAATCTAATTTCCAAATTCTTTAAATGCCTGTTACAAATATCTGACTTATTCACTGGGTGTTGGCCCCTGATAATCAAGGGGTTAACAACACAGTCACAGGGATCATCTACTGATGAGCTACAACAGTGTATGTACAAGACACATTGTAGTTCTGATAAATGAAAGCATATTAAATAAATTTAGTCTTCTATTCATTTTTTTTTAATGAAGTTCAACATACCGCATAAATAACTTAAGAAAATACTAAACTATGGTACTTCATAACTACAAGTGAAAATTAAAAAAATATCTAATACTGACCTGAGCGGAGAGTTACACTTGCAGCATCTAAAGCAGGTTTTGTGCATCAAGCGGCCTGCTACTTCCATCTTTTCCATGGCATAAACAGTACGATTGCACTTCGCACATTTTTCAACAGTGCCACCCTGTAACAAACATACTGTCCAGAAATGACAAACAAAAATATTATAATAAGAGTAAATACATTTCATTACCACAACGTTTACTCATTACTAAGCATAATTGGTTAACCTACATAAAATCTGACAAGATATCTCATAACATCAATATTGTACATACATACATTTCATAGGTATCAAAAAGTGGTAGGCATCTGATTAAATGTATAGATCAAGTTGAGTGAATACAAATACAACTCCACAAAAGTAATTTGGAAGAAATTATAGGGAGGCTTTGCAAATGAACAGTATGAAAATAGTTAAACAGATTTAGTGCAGATGACTGTCCAACTGGCTAAGACTAATAAATAAGTCAGGTTTGCATATGGAAAAAAAATGAAGGCAGAAATACTACTAGTAAACTTTCTAAAGCAAAAATTATGCACTACTGAATGTATGGCTGGTACTGAGCTTAAATATCTGCAATTAAATTAGATTTTATTTAGCTGGTATTTTAAAAAATTAAGGCCTACCTTTATGTACCAAAGTGAAACATTTATTAAAACTATGAAATGCCATTATATTACACAAAAACAATACTAGTTTAATTCTTGAGCATGAGGTATGCAAGATATACTGTTATAAGCCAATAATAGAATATAAATTCCAGATACAATAAAAAGCTATCCCTGACAAAAATGACCTAAGAAAAAACTGAATAGTGTAACTAAGGTACTGTATACAATCCTAGAAAAATATTTAGTACTTACAAATCTACTGGTCTTTGTGTCAGCATCTGCCATTGTTCCTGTTTGGTCACACACTATATATGGAGAATTTTCCTGCTGGCCTATTTTGTAGTTCTTATTATCGTCAACTTCTGATTGATCTTGTTTTTCAAGTGCTTCCCATTTCTGCTTGGCTTCGTTTATACCCTGTCTAGTGTGTGCTGATATGTATTTTTGAGATTTATTCTTCTGATCCACTTGTTTTGTTATTTCTAGAAATTCATCAAAGTTGTCCTCAGCTTCCTTTGTTTCGTTAAATAGGTCTTCAAACCTTGTGTCAATATTTTCTTTTGTAAGTCCCTCTTTATTGTTTACTAGTTTTTCTGTTTCTTCTTTACAGTTTTCCTTTTCAATTTCCTCTCTCTGATCTACCTGTTCTTCAGCTCCTTCACTTTGTTCTACTTCATTGATTTCCTCTATACAGTTTATCTGCTCAACTTCCTTATTTTGGTCTATCTGTTCTTCAAATTCCTCTCTTTGGTCTATCTGTTCAACTTCTTGGTTTAGCTTTACTCCAATAATATCTTTGTTGTCAATCTGATTAACTTCACCATTTTGTGCTAACCCTCCTTTGACTTTTTCTTCATGGTCTAGTTGTTCAATTTCCTTATTTGAGTACTGGTGTTCAACTTCATATGCCTGGTCTGATTCTAATTTAACTTCCTGTTCAATGTTACTATTTTCTACAGTGTCTTCCCCAAGATCTACTCCATCAAGGTCTAATTCCTGACATGTTAGTTCATCCTCCCCTTGGTCTTGCTGGAGCAGCTGGACATCTCCTGAAACACAAGATCAAGGTGAGTACTGGGTCAAGTGCATGTCCTTGGAATATAGAGGATTGAGCCTCCATCACCCCTTGTCCGAAATTACTCACACAGGTTTAGTGCTTGACACTAATACTAAGATGCCTATGTAACATTTTAGATATAATGGACAAAATATATGGACAGACATGTTTTATGCAACAGACCAAGTCTGCTGCATCAAAATTTTGTTAGTGATAGTGAGTGTGTAAGCAGTAGTGATGTACAGTAATACCCCGGTTTTCGTCCTTAATCTGTTCCAGAAGGTCGGCCGAAATCCGAAATGGACGAAAACCAAAGTAATATTTCCCATAAGAAATAATTTAAATCCAATTAATCGCACATGTAATGCTGCTCATTATCCAAGTTATGTAGTGTTGGATTGTAGTTAAATTTATGTATTAGATTGTCTACAAAAGTTGGAGAGAAGGTATAAAAGTGTAAGTTATACATGGCATTATTCATCTTTTAAGTTATTAAACAATAGAGTAGTATATATGCATAAACATTATGCAGTAATTTGAAATTACACTTAGTATAATGTTAGTTTTCTGTTTAATAATTAATATTACTCAAAGAATTGTAATACTAATCCTCCAGAGTATTAGTTCCAATTCTGAATAACCATGCAATACTTTTGTTACAAAGCTACTATTATAGTAGATTTATAGCTTTACCAAAACTCATCTGCAACCTATATTATTTTACAAAATTCCATAATCAATTTGTAACCGTCTAAATAACTAGATATAAGAATGTATTAACTGAAAATAACTATTAAATGGGTAATTTAAGGAGACTGTTTTGCACGCTGGTTAATGATGCTACCTGACAAATGTGTCCTGATGACCTAAATTCAATTTAACAATCAAGATATTTAAGCTTCCCTGGTTCCATACAACTGTATTGTTCAGACAACTGCATTTTAAAAAATTAAAAAATATGTTTAAATCCTCTTTTTTGATAAGTCTGGCACCTTGCACTTCATCAAGTGGTCATGGATATTCCTGGAAGTAACAGGCAGTACAGTCTATCTGGAGACCTGGAGAGAGTTCCAGGGGTCAACACCCCTGCGGCCCGGTCTGTGACCAGGCCTATAATCTATTTGACTGATAAAATCCCCCAGGTGGGCAAAACTTTAAAACGACATAACCTCAAAGAACAAAAAGACAATACCGTGACTGAAACAATACAGATAACCCATAGGTTATTTGTGACATTACCTCGCACTGCACAAGTCTCTCTCTCATACATTTATTGGTATTATACACAGCTCTTCCTAACAGGTACTAAAACAATTAAATAAAACATATGGGTGTGTATATGGCATCAGCACAAATAGAAATGCTAGTCTCTTGCAGCTTGTATGCTTCAGTGTTTTACAACAGTGCACATAAATTAAAATTATATAATAGGTTTAAAAATAAAAAAAATATATATACAGTGGACCCCTGCCTAACGAGCACCCCGGAAATCGTACAATTATGTAAGTATAATATTGTAAGTGCTTGTGGAAGTGTACTTTTGGGGGTCTGAAATAGACTAACCTACTGTGACATTATTTCTTAAGGAAGGCTTCTGGAATGAATTTTGTTTGTTAGGCGGGGGTCCACTGTATGTATAGTGGGCCTTAGACAAGGATGTGTGATGTCACCGTGGTTGTTCAATATATTTATAGATGGGGTTGTAAGAGAAGTGAATGCGAGGGTCTTGGCAAGAGGTGTTGGGCTAAAAGATAAAGCAAATACAAAGTGGGAGTTGTCACAGTTG
>WNWK01003291.1:26614-39114 GCA_009830355.1 Cherax destructor
CAAGGATCTAGGCCTGCTTGCATTAGCCAATAAGAATTAAAAGGGGTCATGCTCATGCTGTGTTCATCACTGTTGCAGTGCCAGAGGGATTAATGATCAAACATGCTATACTGTACAAAACTAAACATTTACACTAACTATATATACATAATTTGGTTGCCGCTTGATGAAGCAAGGTATCGCTGGTCGCTAAACCAGTATGTACATCTCAATGAGAACGTCCTTCAAGGGGTGACTTGATACTGGTGAAAGAATCTTGATCCAAGGAACTGGAGCTACCCTCCCATTCCCCAGCCACTGGGTGATGCCTACAGGTTGAGCACTTGTGAATAAAATAAGCTACTTTACCAGTACTATACATAGGCTATCCAGCAGCTTTCGGTGGTTTCCTGTAAAATCATGTGGTAGCAGTCAGACTTACGTAGATTAAAAGAAATTATGACTTATTATTGTCCTCTTTAATGTACGTATACAATGAACCACACACTGCAGAGTCCCTCCATTGTCAATAAGATTCACTGGGTTTTCGACATAAAAAAAAATAACCACAATTAGTCATTAATATTCCTGTAGAATTACTGACAAAATGTTTGGTAAATGGACACAGATGCAACCAATGTCAAGCTTGACAAAGCTCCAGGAGAGTGAAACGTTAACACAATAAAATATCACATTAGTTGCATCTGTGTCCATTTACCCAACAAATCTTTCAGCAAAGCCTTCAAAGTTTTTGGTATCTACTAGTCATTTTTGTTGTTGACCCTTTATATTCTTGAAATACTGTTCTTTAATACAATTGTTACACATTTATACAAGATAAATTTAAATTACTTAAGATTAACCATAACATTTGAGAAAAAAATTATAATCTACCTTTAACGTCCCCATTATGATCCAGCCCTTCC
The DNA here is from genome assembly GCA_009830355.1 of Cherax destructor. Classification (NCBI taxonomy): domain Eukaryota; kingdom Metazoa; phylum Arthropoda; class Malacostraca; order Decapoda; family Parastacidae; genus Cherax; species Cherax destructor. The sequence goes on from WNWK01003291.1 coordinate 27,520, forward strand.
ATAATGCCGATGGCAGGGGTAACACAAGACGTCTGATCTTCCTGATGAAATCACTTTCATGCACTTCAGGTGACTTTCGGTTTTAGGACTGAGTGGATTACTTGCAGAAATATAGTTGATAAACTGCAGGAATCTATACAAGATTAATTGTAGAGCTAAATGGACCACTTGTGAGGGTTTAAGGCTGCTTCTCTCTGTTTACTGGGCAGCGAGATCAATGGACCAAAGGGGACGATCTCCTCTGGGTATGCTTCTGAAATGGATGACGAGATCGTCTGTCTCAATAAATCACATTTAAGGAAGGTTTGGGCCAAATGTTGCTGCAGATAGCAAAGGATGCTCCAATCTCCAAGCAGTGTAGCAACAAAGCAATGATATGGCCACCAAGCCACATTTTCTACACCAAGGCGTATCGTAGCTACCAAGCCATGGTTCTTGCTCCAAGCGATCATTTGAAAACCAACTCTTTTGGCAAATTCGCAACTAACCCACAAGTTGCTGATAAAACTAGCGCCTGTTTCAATACATCCTGGACCCTTACCAAATCACAGAATGGACTGAAATGTCACCTAGTCATATCTTTAATTTTTGGGGTTAGTTGTTAAATATTCTATTCATGGTAATGAGCCTTATTCTTCACTGTCCTGGTCACCAAGCAATAGTTTTTCCACAAGCTGTTTTGAAAAAGCGTTATGGTTAAGCGATATATTGAACACCAAGCTTCCTTTTGGACAAAAAGCAACATTTTCGCCAATATGCGCTGTTCTGGCCAACGTAATTTTAATCACCCACTGAGATCTTACTAATTAACAATATCATCTAAATATTGTTTGTAACACCAATGAAAATTTTGCACAGCAAGCACATGGTCTATAGTGTACTATTGTAACAACAACCAATAGTAACTTACTGCTCAGCCATATCTACTGAATCTTGACTCACGAAATCGTAATGACACGACTGCAAACAAACCATGCTGGTTCTATCCCCACCTGTGGTATGGTTTCTACTGCATCTCTCAGAACCCATATCCTTGTGTATCTACATGTCCCTACCTCTCTTTCTATATCTCTTATCTACTGCTCTGTGTAATCAAGTTTCAGATCTGAAAAACTTTCATATCTATCATATCGCATCTACAGTACTATCAAACTTCCTGGACACAATAAGTCACGATAGACAAGCAATGATTGCGACAAGCAGTAGCGAGTACAAGAGATCATGGGGGACACCAGGCAATAATGGCGAGGGAGCCTCTCTAGCAATAATAGTAAGGGGACCCCCAGCAATAATGGGCGAGGAAACAAGCAATAATGGGTGAGCACAAGCAATGGGTGAGCACAAGCAATGGGTGAACACAAGCAATGGACACAATAAGTCACGATAGACAAGCAATGATTGCGACAAGCAGTAGCGAGTACAAGAGATCATGGGGGACACCAGGCAATAATGGCGAGGGAGCCTCTCTAGCAATAATAGTAAGGGGACCCCCAGCAATAATGGGCGAGGAAACAAGCAATAATGGGTGAGCACAAGCAATGGGTGAGCACAAGCAATGGGTGAACACAAGCAATGGGTGAGCACAAGCAGTAATGAGTGAAGGCACAACAAACAGGAAGGGGGAGCTAAGCTCTGACGTCCCGTAGCTAGGTGGTTGTGTTCAGCTTTTAACAGAACAAGACCTGGGTTTGATTCCCAGTTTGGAACGTATACGTCAATTACCTAATACCCGCTGTATTCACCTAGCAATATACAGGGACCTGTGGGTTGCTGCTTAGGATTCGAGAGACCTCAGTCACAAAGGACCAGGAGCGGAGACTTGACCCTCGCAACCATAGAAAAGAATACGCTATCAGGGTTGTGAGAAAGGGGTTATTATCATGAAGGTGAAGAGGAGTTGCATTATGGGAAAGGTGAGTGTATGCACCTCTCAAGAGAGGTTACTGGTGTTCACAAATATCAATGAGGGGAACACTGAACACACCAATGTAGACACTACCCTCCATCACACAGCACAGTCTTGCAACCCAACTCACAATCTTTCACATTTCAACGTTTCCTGGACATTTTTGCCACCTCTTTGCCAGATGTATCCCGCCCGTTTTATTTTTTTCCTAATTTTCACTGCAATCAACCAGTGTACTGGACTACTTGAAGTCACAGCCACTGTAGGCGGTAGAAATTTTTTCATGCATACAGTGAAAGAATGAAAAAATTCATAAGTACAGGACATTACCTAAGAAATTTCAACCGGATGTATATACATGAAGGAGATAAACATTCGTACTAACCCGCAGAGAAATAGATAAGAGACGTTGGAAATTCCCCTTAATTCAACCATCACCATGAAGGCAAAAGTCAGGAAAATAACACCGAGAAATTGCAGAACCAAGTCAACGTCGGGGAACAAATATTATTCATTTCATAATGAACCAGAACGGGCAGAAACGTTGCCTAAAGTTTCCTCTCCAGAGTGAAGGCTGAGAGAGTTGTTGCAGCCACGGTATTGTGAAGCATTCTAGCCAGCAGAAGAACTGGAAGTGAATAATTTTGCGTGATGAATGAACAAGAAAAAAAATTGGAATTTTACATAAAGACTTCAGAGTGAGAACCCAGGCTGCTTCAATTACATCAGAAAAAATGACACTGGAAAATCACAGTTAAGTGTGTAATGAGCTTAACGCAATATAACACACCGCCTTCACAAAATTAGAATGACCAGTAGCAATGTTGGAAGGGAGGACAAACGACTAAGAGGAAGTGTAGCCTCTACTGATGGAACCTGACACCTTAAAGAATCGGGTCCGATGGAATAGCTTTAAGACTATCCCTAGGCCTTGTGTCATTAAAGGAACGAAGACAAAGAATGTCTTCACAACATACTAACTATTGGAAGGCAGACAAGAACTGATTTTTTACCTGGGATGTAAGATGTTAGGGGTTTGAAATTACATACCCGCATGAACCACAGGGATATCAGAAAGCCTTTCTCCAACTTACGAGTTTCAAAACAGTGGAATAACCTGAACACTGCCAGTGGATGATTCCATACATTGATCAGCAATAAATACGACAGGACTATTTCATATCAGTCTGCTAAAAAGGTCCGAGGCGGAAGCAAGAGCTGGAGCTCAAGTCTTCCACAAGCACAAATGGGTTATAACACACAGGAAGTTGTAAGTGCTACATGTGTAGTTTACATATAATAAAATACTGTTGAGCACAAAGAAAGCCATTAGCATGCATGTGCATTTCGGGAAGACTAATCAGCTTACAGACTACTTAAAACTAGACATAAGTTAGGGAAGGGTAAATTTTAATTATGCATTATTAAAAAAAAGAGGTAGAATTTTTTTTATAATTAATAAAACTTATAGCATAGGTAGCAATAAGAAAATATTACAATTAGTACAATTTTAAGTGATTTAGTGATTTAAATTTAATTGGGATGGCTTGAGTAGTTTCAAACTGGTTCTACGATTTCAGACAGTACAGCGTTGGCATATTCAAGTTTGGGAGATGTATTATTTTTAATTATAGCCTTAATTAAAGTGATTGGAAGACAGGGGACCTTTTGCTGCTTCAGACAATGAATTCCACATCTTGGGACCCTTTATATGCACTGCATTTTTGTATAGGGTGAGACGAACACGAGGGATGAATATATATATATATATAAAAAAAAAAAAATTATTAACACATTGGCCGATTCCCACCAAGGCAGGGTGACCCGAAAAAGAAAAACTTTCATCATCATTCACTTCATCACTGTCTTGCTAGAGGGGTGCTTTACACTACAGTTATAAAACTGCAACATTAACACCCCTCCTTCAGAGTGCAGACACTTTACTTCCCATCTCCATATATATATGAAAATGCCCCGAATAAACTTTTAAGTCACGCTGATGTACAAGACATTCAAGGAGGCAATGAGAGGCAAGATACGGATTGACACTAAGATGGACGGGAACAAGTGGCAACCCATTCTTGCATCACCACCAATACTCATGAAGATTTCAACGTTCTCTAGTTATTAGGCTTAACCACTACCTTACTAGACGTGTCACGGCTTTTTTTTTCTTATTTACGCAAATTAACGTTGTACAATGAGGATGTGTTGCAAGTGCACATAAATGAGCTGACAAAAGACGATACAAGGATCATAGTTTATAAATACGTCTTTAGCGTATAGGAGAAATTAGCGTGTTATGGTTATACTAATTGGAAAGCTCTAAACGCTTAGAAGTTAGTGTTTGGGGAATGAGAGAATTTGGGTTGATCTTAGGGACGAAAAAGTAACTCAAATTCCTTTAATCAATAGTTCTTAAAGGACAAGTGTAAGGAGCGAGAGGAGTGGCAGCAGCAACCTCCATAGTGTGTTCAGACCAAATATGAGAGGGTCAAAAATCCAAGCACCCAACAACAGTGTTTTGTACAAGCTAGGTTAGGGTGTATACACTGAACATTAAAAAACGTGTCCTAAATCCTCTTGCAATAACAAGGTAATCCTTGCGAAATTAAATAAAATTTATATAATTCTAGAATACTGCTCTATATTTATTTCCTAATATTTTATTTTAATTCTAGAATATTACTCTCTACATTTATATCCTAGTATTATTCTATTTTAATTAAGGAATATTATTATACACTTAAATCCAAATATTATTTAAATTATAGAATATTACTACATTACATCTTAGTATTGTATTTTCTTAATTATAGAATATTACTACATTACATCTTAGTATTGTATTATCTTAATTATAGAATATTACTCTGCATTTATAGCCTAGTATTATTCCATCAATAAAACTTATCTTTAGTGGAAAAAAAAAACAATGTTTCCTCTGCACTGCTGATACGTTATCAACACTCCCTTCCCCACTGTTACTGAATATACGAATCTGACAATAAGGATTCAGTAATATGGCACAATAGAGGAAGGGGCATGCAGCCGTGAATCACCGAGGGACATGCACCCGCGAATCACCGAGGGACATGCACCCGCGAATCACCGAGGGACATGCACCCGCGAATCACCGAGGGACATGCACCCGCGAATCACCGAGGGACATACGCTCAACTCCGCGAATCACCGAGGACATGCACCGCGAATCACCGAGGACATGCACCGCGAATCACCGAGGACATGCACCGCAATCACCGAGGACATGCACCCGGAATCACCGAGGACATGCACCCGCGAATCACCGAGGGACATGCACCCGCGAATCACCGAGGGACATGCACCCGCGAATCACCGAGGGACATGCACCCGTGAATCACCGAGGGACATGCACCCGTGAATCACCGAGGGACATGCACCCGTGAATCACCGAGGGACATGCACCCGTGAATCACCGAGGGACATGCACCCGTGAATCACCGAGGGACATGCACCTGTTCAAGTCCCCGTGTCTCCCAGAATACCACCTGAGTGATAAAAATGTTCACTGTCTTGCCTGATGAGTCTTGGCTAGAGCCTGGGCGTCAACATACCTCAGACACTCCCTCATTATGTATAGTGAGTACACTCCTGTACTCACAGAGTAACTAAAAGCTATTGGAGACTTCTTATTGCTACTCGTGGCAAATATTAGCTCTTCGAATGTTTAACTACAAAACTATGTTGCGAAATTACTATTAACCGCTAATTGAGCAAGTTTATAACCCGCTTCCTGATATACATGTTTTGTACGGAACATACGTGTTCCATACCACACTTTAAAATCGGTTTATAATGAACGAATCATTCTTCCATTTCAAGAATTATCAAATGTGATATTTGTTACAAACGTGGTGTATGCATACACTAAGTGAAAGTATTACACACATTACAAATATACACCGCTGATATTTGTTACAAACGTGGTGTATGCATACACTAAGTGAAAGTATTACACACATTACAAATATACACCGCTGAGTTTTCATAAGAATTGTGTACCCTAGGACAAGACGTAAGTAATATCACCCTTCACCTTGTAATCCAGCCCTCACCCTCCCCTTACCAACAAACACACAATCAAGTGAGGGTATTAAATACGTCCCCCCACACACTCATCTAATGTGAGAATATTAAATACATGCCTCCCCCACACAGTCATCAAGTGAGGGTATTAAATACATGCCCAGGCCAGAAAACTTTAAAGGTGAGGATTAGTCTCGCAGTTTTGGCAGAAGGTAAGTCTTGGCCGGAGTCCAAGTACCAACACAACCTCAAGATTGGCTTCTCTCAAAAAGTTTCCTCCAAAGGCTGACCTTCCCAAGAGGTTTTCTCCAAGCGCTGCCTCTCCCTCAAGAAGTTCCCTCCAAAGGCAAAAAGATTTCCTAAAAGGCCAGACCAAAATATTTTCAAAGACAAACCCAAGAAGTCTTTCAAGGCCCAACCCAAGACGTACTTAAAAAGCTGGCCCTGAATGTTCCCTGAAAGGCTGGTCCAAGAGGATACCAAGGGTTTACCCTTGGAAATAACCTAAAACACTATTCAAGAGTTATTTTTTGAATTGTAAACTAATTTGTCAGTCCTAAACTAATGTCAATTCAGGACGTAGTATCATCAAAGATCCCAAAATTGGCTGGTCTCAGGCGTGTGTGACCCAAGAGCAATGAGAGTCAAACAGAATAGGTGGCCAGTATTATAGTCCAGGCCAGGTTAAGACACCAGTCGCTGCTACCTTCGTCCGCCATAGAGTATATGTTGACCCACCTTCGGAGTCTTGCAGCGTCCCTGTCATAGGTCGGGGCATAGATGAACGGACCATATTATGACAAAAACATGTGTCAGGCATTTTTCTGAAACTTAACAGCAACACGAGACTTGAGCTAAGTTATTCCAGAGCCAGAAACGCCTGACCCAAGAGAGGAAGGTGACATGACAGAGCAGGTCACCTTGTTAAGCTCAATACTGCGTTCATTTTCACGACCCTTCACGTAAACCCTCCTGACTACAATATTACATAGTGACATCACAAATCGTGTCTCTTGCAGACTTGCACGGAACAGTCACCATCAAACCAACAGCAGCAGATATAACCTCGGATAAATATAAACGTAATTGCCTCACTGCACAACCACACCACAACCTTAATTACCATGAACTGCTTGGTAGCTGTATCTGTGCACACTATGACAAAGAAATACAGTAAGGGGTGTGCATGTTGAAATTAATCAAAACTTAAATAGGTATCCCAGAGGGGTATCTTTTAAGAAGTTGCCTGAATTTTTTTCCTCCAATTTTTTTTTTTTTTGCTTGTACATCGTTATGATGCCTCATCCGATCGACTTCAGAATTTTTAACGCTGATGTATGATAACTATGGCAAGATTCATGCAACTATTGGCATATGCAGGTGCCCTATGACTAAAGTTGTAGAAGCCATTTCAAGATCCCTGAAATGGATTCAATCAATTTCAAAAGCCTCTGCTACTTGGCTTAAAATAGAAGAGAGACCTGCTGTCCTTGTTCACCCATCAGTGTAAAATAGGTACCTGGGTGTTAGTGGACTGGTGTGGGTCGCATCCTGGGACAAAACTGACCAAATTTGCCCGAAATGCTCAGCATAACAAGCGGCTTTCTATATAGTAGTATGCCATTGATGTCAGCTAGGCCTGTATACCTTGTACATGTACTTGTGGTAAATAAAGATATATTATTATTATTATTATTATTATTATTATTATGACAGTGAAACTGAAGTGTGTAGGCGCATGTTTGTTGGTGAGAATTTTTTATTCACGTTAAATAAATCTGAATGGTGTCAATATTTAATGGCTGATGTGGGTCATGCCTTGGACTGCCTGCGGCCAGCAGTAACAGCCTGGCTGATCAGGCCCTGATCCACCGGGAGGCCTGATCAAGGACTAGGCCGCGGGGGCGCTGACCCTCAGAACGATCTCCAGGTAAGTCCAGGTAATATATTAAATTAGTTAAAAAAAAATGAATGGTTCCAGCCCTCCACACGCACGCGTCCCACCATCCACACGCACGCGTCCCACCATCCACACGCACGCGTCCCACCATCCACACGCACGCGTCCCACCATCCACACGCACGCGTCCCACCATCCACACGCACGCGTCCCACCATCCACACGCACGCGTCCCACCATCCACACGCACGCGTCCCACCATCCACACGCACGCGTCCCACCATCCACACGCACGCGTCCCACCATCCACACGCACGCGTCCCACCATCCACACGCACGCGTCCCACCATCCACACGCACGCGTCCCACCATCCGCACGCACGCGTCCCACCATCCGCACGCACGCTGTTTAAGTTGCAGGATGGGCAGTCTGAAGAGACTGATGAACTCTTGCCTGTGATCCTGAATGTTACTCACGACCAGAGTACGGACACACACACACACACACACTCCGAAGGGATTCCTATCTGGTATTGTACAGTGTTTACTGAAGGCCAGCCGCTTCACATTACCTTGACGGGAAAACTAAACCCGTAAGGGGTCATACAGCGCTTCGTTAACGGGAGATAATCATGTTTGATCTAAGGCCAGGGTAGGCTCTAATGCAATTAATCAAGAGCCCTCCCAGAGCATCAAGGCGTGACCTCATTCAAGGTACTGAATGTCCAAGTATTCCTAGGAACTTGAGAGGCTGACGGCCAGGTTTCCTCGTACAAGACAATAAATGATTTAAACTTTGGCCAACACACTGAGGGTTGGCCAGCACACACTGAGTTGGTCAATTAGAAATTAGGGATAATATTAGGAGAGAAGTAAATAATGAAATTGAATGTTATAGGAACGTAGTTAGAAGCCTGAGTAGATCTATTACTTACTATGACAACATCAAATTAGATAAGTACTTTTATGGATCATCTTGAAAGGTGAACAGTGACTGAAGTTGTAGTAGCCAGGCTTAGGCTTGGTTACAAATACTTCTGGCAATTTGGTAGATATACAGATGAAGATCAAACCAAATGCAAGGTATTTGGCCAGCCCTATGGTCACTATCTTGAACACTATGCTTTATTGTCCAACCATTGAGAGATATAGAAACACAGTATAACAACATATGTGATATGCCAAGATACCTTATTGATGAAAATAAGATACCAGATATATTAAGCAATATTATATTAAGCAGATATATTAAGTCAACTACAGATATAAATCCAATGTCCTCCTGTAACCCCTTTTGGGGCCCTAGTTCTTAGGTCTTTTGTGTAGCCATATGCTCTCACACTAGCGTCCACAGGATGGATATGGGGAGCACAATAAACTAGCCACTTCCGCGGCAAAATCAAATCAACCCTATGGGTTGGCCAACATACACAGTGTAGTTTGACACAGAAGTTATCAGGTGCTGGGGAAGGGAGTGACCTTAGATGGTTTACTCATACATCAAGCATGAGATGAGTTTGATGAGCCGAGGAAGAGCCTCAAAGAACTGGCAAGATGCTCAATCTTATTACCTGCTGCTGCCATTTCTAGCTAATTGCTGTTGGTAACGGGAGATGAGCACTATCAATGCTTGCCGATGCCAACCCGGACATGTGGTACAACCCAGCTATATTATACCTGCTGCTCAAAACAAAAGCAAAGTTATGTACACGGAGAGGTATCTCTCGCTTGGTGTATATATTGTAGTATATACACTGAGGGGACTGTCGGTGTATATATGTGGAGAGTTTAATACGTACTTTTAGGGATTAAAGTATTCTTGACTGGTGGTGAACAGGTGACAAGCAGAATTAATGACCCTCGTGTAGTCTATAAGCTTTAAACCCAATTAATCAACCAATAATTACACCGTTGCACCAGCTGACCAGCTCCAACACTAGAGAAGACACGTTTCGGAACAAGCTTTTACTGGGGGCAACGTTTCGCTCTGTGAAGAGCTTTATGGAAGTCATGGGTTGATACATTTAAGGCTCACCAGTATCTGATGGGTAGATACATGTAAGGGGAAGCTCACCAGTATCTGATGGGTAGATACATGTAAGAGGAAGCTCACCAGTATCAGAGTGATTCCTTACAGAATGGAAACGTTGTACGTGATGGGAAGCGGTAAACCCATCTGGATGATTCAGTACAATGAGCGACGGAGTTTTATTCTCGTAATTCTAGTGCCGAAGAATGACGCCAGAAGCGTACAATGAAGAGAAAAGGGGTCTCAGAGTCACGCCACACTTCACCCCGAACTCTCCTCGTCCTGTGTAGATTTTTGAAGCTTCGCTACACCAAAATTGCCAACCACCAGTTAATCCCTTAGTTAACAATATTCTTGTAACTGAGGAAACTAGCCCGAGTCTCACTAGATTATATGTTATCCTCTTAAGAGTTACAAACGTGAGTATTAATCATGCAGGCCAACCTTCCCTTGTATCAACTCTTCTAACTCCCTCACCCCAAGGCGCTGTTTGACCCTTACAGGAATTGTGTCTACGAATATTAAATAATAATAATTATATATTATTTATTATTATTAAGTGAAGTGTGAGCGGCGCAGTGAGCGCCATGTATCCTCGTCATTGTTAACGTTGTGCTCGTTCTTGTAGGTGTGGGGAGCTTACTTTAACGAGGCACTTAGGGCTAGGAACTAGAATAAGCCTGTGGGTAGCAGACAGCCAGACTGGCTGCCTGCTGCTGGATACATCCGTTGTGGAGCCTTGCTCATTCTACCCTCTGCTACCTTCACAGTTCACAAACTCAGTCAAGCACCTAATTTACTGGGAGTGTTTGAAGTCCCTGGACCTGTACTCTTTAGAATGTAGGAGAGATTCATCATAATCTTCACCTAGAAGATACTGGAGAGATTGGTACCAAACCTGCACACCGAAATTCCTACTTATGAACATAAGAGGCTTGACAGACGGTGCAAGATACGTCCAATGAAAAGCAGGGTAGCAATGATTACAAAGAGAACGATACGTGTTATGGGACCATGACTTTTCAACGCCCTTCATGCATAAGGGGATCAACAAACCCATGGCTGTCCTCAAGAGGGTACTCGACAGATTTCTCAAAACAGTTCCTGGTCAACCGGACTGTGGTCCATACATTGGACTGCGGGTGGTGGGCACTACAACTTGATCGATCAGACTATCAACTAGGAGGCCTTGTCTGGGACCAGGCAGCGAGGGCGGAGACCTCCGGAAGCGACTCTGGGTAAACCCCCGCAGCTCAGCCTCCTAGGTCAGGCTTATCTGATCAGCCAGTCAACCAGGCTGTGCTTGTTGTAGTGCTGACTAGGAATTGCCTCCTGCACGTGTTAGGCATTTGGTGATGACATACTTTGCAAAACTTGCCCAGAATATCTCTAGTGCTGCTGAAATATGGCTCGTTCAACTGACATTGAATATCGACATACTTTAACTGTTGCACAGCTTCATGAGCTAATACGTAATAAACTAAGGTCAGAATAAGCCAATATGGCGTTTGTCTGGTATGTCGGCTGCTCTGGGAGCTCGTGTTATTCTCCGCTCCTCCCTCAGTTTCTTGCTGGTAATGGTACTGATCATACTCCTGAAAGTCTGCCTGAAGCCCTGCCAGCTACACAAACAAATGGTGGACCTGGTCTATCTCAGGGTCAATCTGCTTCGTTGGCTCTTGAATTGGCGAAA
>WNWK01003291.1:44114-172380 GCA_009830355.1 Cherax destructor
TTATGTGCCTTGATATCATTTTCTTCCATTTCTGATTACAATAAATATGTAAACGGACAATGGAGCAAATCTCTACCCAAGGCTAAGGGACTGACCACCTCAAAACTATGTATTCACGGTTGGACTGATTATATCGTCTTTACATCTCTACTGCTTCTGCTGCCTCCACTGTACTCGACTGAAGAAGCCTACTGTGCAAGTGAAACGTATCTGGAAAAGATTGATGGAGACTTCGACTGCGCTTGCTCACGAGCCTATTTGTATATATACACACAAATATAAATCTATCTTTCAACGCACCGGCCGTATCCCACCAAGCAGGGTGGCCCTAAAAGAAAAACAAAAGTTTATCTTTTTAACTTTAGTAATGTATACAAGAGAAGGGGTTACTAGCCCCTTGCTTCTGGCATTTTAGTCGCCTCTTACAACACGAACGGCTTACGGAGGAAGAATTCTGTTCCACTTACCAATGGAGACTTAGAGGGAATAAACAAGAACTAGTAAGAAAAAGAAAACCCAGAGGGGTGTGTATATATATGTTTGAACAATGTACATGCATGTGTAGTGTGGCCTAAGTGTAAGTGGAAAGACACCTGAAATCTTTCATATTTATAAGACAGAAAAAGAGACACCAGCAATCCTACCATCATTTAAAACAATTACAGGCTTCCGTTTTACACTCACTTGGTAGGACGGTAGTACCTCCCTGGACGGTTGCTGTCTACCAACCTACTATCTAAGACAAATATAAATATGTAAATATAATCACTAGGGGTTAGAGTTCGAGTAGGATGCCATGAATAGCGCGGGCCAGTAGGATTACGTGGACAGTATTGCCTATGCCATCCTTAGTCTCACAAAAACACTTTCATTGTTTCTTGGTTATGGCTGGAACTACAATACTTTTTAGTTGTGATTCACCCGGAATTTCGCGCATACAGGATACGAAGACTATCAGGGACGCGCACGTCCAGTTCTACCCGACCAGGGGGACGTGCACGTCCAGTTCTACCTGACCAGGGGGACGCGTACGTCCTGTTATACACGCACAGTAATATACTGGCAGGATCCATTCATAGCTTCAAGAAGAGGTATGATAAAGCTCATGGCGCAGGGAGTGACCCAGTAGCGGCCAATGAAGAGGCGGAGCCAAGAGCTATGACTCGACCCCTGCAACCACAACTAGGAGAGTACTGATGAAACCGAACACGTATTCACAAGAGTGGCATCCTAGACCACTCTCATCATGACATTCTTGAGGTCAAATTAGAGGAACGTCCTCAAGGTCCGAGTGTCTAGCGTGAGGTCTGTCCCTCAGGGTTTGAGTATTAGGTCTGTGCTTTGTCTCACTTCTCCCTTATCACCGATGCTGCTACACCCTCCCCACCATTACCACCACTGTTTCTCCCTCTACACCTGCGACCTTTTCCCCTTCCCCACTACTAACTTCTGCCGCCATTCTTGCTACCACTTTCCCTGTTACCACATGGTAAAAATAGGTACCCGTGTGTTACCCGACTGTTGTGGGTCGCATCCATGACAAACATGAGCAAGGAAACTCCGGTCCTTCTGCAATGTTATATCGTATGCAAGACAACTACTCCAGTATTAATTTATTTAGGTTTTGTGAACATAGTATACGAATATTTTTATAGTGATCTTGAGAGTAAACAGAGGTTAAGGACAAAAAGTACATTTTGTAGATTGAACCCAGGATAACCTAAATGTCAATGTAATGGTTCTATTGCGGTACTACATAACAAATATCTGTGCCTGCTGATATTAGCATTGTTGGGTACCTAATGTTTATATAAAAAAAAAGGGTCCCTAGCCTACTGTTTAATCCATGACGTAATCCTCAAGGTCAACTTTCGCTTTCTAAGAGGAAAGCCTCAGTCCTCCCTCCGTCACTTCAGTTTCCTTGCAGTAAACAAAGACCAAACCCACGTGATCCAGCCTCTTAATCTTGTAGATAGCTTGGTGTAGTCGAACCCTTCAATAAATCCATCATACTACAACTAAATTAGAAATGCCAAGATAGGCTAAATGTTCTGAGCTGTTGGTAGCTATAATCTAAACTATGGTGTTAATGAAAGAATAACAAGAATGATGTACATAGCCTAATTACATTAGATCCTTAACATAAAGCTTAGTTGCAGACTCTTTAAATCACGTGTAAAGGTAACTGGCCAAGAAGAAATTTCTTACTTAACTATTAGAACAGTAACACTATATAACAAATTTTATACACTGATGGATATAAGCAGGAGTCTACTGACTGGGCTGCATCTGCTTTTTTGCTATCTCCCTAGATAAGAACGATAGTAACCCTGTTGAGTTAGGCATAAGAATTAGCAATCATAGGTTTAAACTGAATTGACTGTCATCCTAATGGCACTAAAGTTAACTTATGACATTGGGTTTGACTATGATTATTGCTGAAGGCACTTGACTCACATAATGACCAACATGCTCATTACAAAAAGCCACATATGGATACTCAAAAATCCTGGAAATGCGATATTGTACAACTTTTATAGATTCCATCCCACACTGAATTAACTCCTTCATGATCAAGTTAGCCAAAGAAAATACTCACAAGGAAAATGTCATACAAGTTTGGTATATTTGTCCAGCATTACGAATAATATTGAGAGATAAAAATTGTTGTGGGGGACGTTAAATGCTCAAGCGGGAGAAACTGTTTTAGAGGGTGTATTTAGTTTGGAGCGCCAGGAGTCAATGATAATGGGGACCTCTAATTGAACCATATATAAAAAGATGGTTGATAAAAGTTAATACGCATTCCAAGAAAAAAGAGGATAAGTATAAGAGATGCAATACAGGGCGTGATGGTTGCAGTTTGTTGGATTACGCATTACTATGTAAAAGGATGATGGATAGACTTCTGGATGTGCATGTTTTTAGAGGGGGCGACAGATATATCAGGTCATTATTTAGGTGTAGCCTTAGTAAGAGGTAGACTGGGTACAAGGAGTATGTCATCAGTGGGCAAGAGAAGTGAAAGGTTATAAATTAGAAAAGATAGTTGTGTAAGCTATAAGCAAATATTGGGAGAAAGAATGGCTGGAGAGTACAGGTAATGAGGTGACATAAGAGGTATGGGGGTAGACTTAAGAATACAGTGTTAGTGTGTGCAGAAGTTTGTGGATAAAGGAGGGTGCGTGCGGGGGGAAGGGGAAAGGAGTACTGATTGGTGGAAGAAGTCTTCATGTGGACAGCGAGGCGCAGGTTAGTTTGTAGGAGAGGGAGATTATTTTCCAGGAAAAGTAGGCATTAAACAAGAATGTGTGACGTCACGATGATTTAACCATCGTGACGTCACCATCTAGGATGTGTGACATCACGCATCCTTGAGGTGGCGGGAAGGATGGGTAGCGGTCGTCCTAGGAAAGGTTGGGAGGGGGTATAGGAAGTTTTGAGTGCCAAGGGCTTGGACATCCAACAGGCTTGTGTAAGGAGTGGAGACAAGTGGTTTCTACGATTCTACGTGCTGGAGTGTGAGCAAGGTAACATTTATGAGAGGATTCAGCGAAACTGGTTGGCCGGACTTTATTCCCAGAGTTTGGAAGTACAGTGCCTGCACTCTGAAGGAGGGATGAGGAGGTTGATGTTTGGAGGGCATTCGAACTGTGATGTCCTCGCCCTTCTAGCAAGACAGTGATTGAATGAGTCACAGTGAAAGTGCTTTCTCACAGTAACTCGGTGGGAGACGACTGGAGTGCATAGTACACAGGAATCTACAAATACAACTGCATATCTAATACATCATACAACAATCTTGGTCAATGGAGACCTACCGGCGATCATAGGGAGCCAAACTAAACCAATAGAGGCATTTGGTCCATTGGTATCACTAATTCACCAGGATGGTAGACCCTTGGTTCTTGCTGGAAGGAACATTCACGTTCTCTTGAACACAAAAGATCAGTAAATAATTTTTAACCTTGTATACCAAAGTCAATTTCTATACCAACGTTATTTAGGTAAAATGTGAAAGTTTTTATTTATTTTCATTTGTAGTAGCTTGAAAAAATACGATAAACAGTGTCGGGTTGTGAGTCGTCATCCAGTCAACCATAGTGAAAAACAGCATTGTTGTGGTGGAGGTAGAAAAAATCTAGAAAAGCTAAACACAGTACAGTGATCTATAAGTGCCTAAAACTCCAGGTGGTAATACAGGGTGCAGAGGTAAAACAGGGTGCCAGAGGTAAAACAGGGTGCCAGAGGTAAAACAGGGTGCCAGAGGTAAAACAGGGTGCCAGAGGTAAAACAGGGTGCCAGAGGTAAAACAGGGTGCCAGAGGTACGGCCGTTCGTATAGGAGGAGCTGCCATTAGCACCGGTTTTTCTCCAACACGCAAGTTATATTTTTTGTATCAAACTGATCATTATTACACTGTTAAATCATCTTTCAGGGGTCTGTCTCGCGTAGCCCAATAATCCATACAGGATTCATTAAAATAAGCGATACTGGATTTCGTCAGATCCAAGAAATAAGGGAACAAATGACAGGATTCAAAGCTGGAAGTTCAAGGTGCCCCTAACACCCAAACGGATTCGTTAAAGACGAAAATAAGGTATCCTCGACCGGATTCAATAAGCGGACGGGGTTTTAGGTGGCCTTATCAAACACCCAAACAATAACTTAAAGCGGTAAGATTGTCCCAAACACTTACACATGCGAATAAAATAGATACGATACAAATAGACGGATCACCACTTCAGGGAAGTTATTAGTAGAATATACAATAAAACAACCAACAAAATCAATCGTGAAAACCTGTGTAGTATGCAACCAAACAAACGTTCCACTGGATGGATTACATGAAACTTCTGTGGTAAATGGAGCCACGCTCCTTGTGCAAGCATTCAGGAATCAACTACATGAGATATTAAACCAGGGAAGTGTTTTTGGGTATGCCCAAATGAAACCGAACTGTGGAATAAAATCACATTGATATTAAAAGATGACAACATCAAACCAGCCTTCATAATAAACATGACAGCATTCTATAACAGTTGGGAAAGAAAAAATCTTGGCCAGATTGTGCTATCGCCCCTGGTACAAATGTTGTCCTGGTAGACAGTAACTGTAAGAATGGAGAAACAAATGATGGAGGACAGGCGCTCTAGTGGGGAAACAGGTGTAGACAAGGACATACAAAAACCAATGTTACAAACTAGCAATACCACGGTAGATAGTAAACAATGAGATGCCCCAGGAAATACTGAAGATAAATTACCAGAAACAGCTGATGAAGGCCCCATTGTTAGCACTAGTGCCGAAGATAGAAATGAGACAGGAATACACGCACCAGTAGGGAATACAATAGGGAACACAGTCATAAAAAAAAAAACAGGGCAAACAGAAACCAGGCCTATGCAAATATTATGCACTTGGTATCTGCAGGCATGGAATATCTGGGAAAACAGATGGGACATACAATTATGACCACCCCAGAAAATGCCGTGCCCATATGACAACAGGAAAATGCAACCTCCCTTCCTGTAAGCTTTTCCACCCTGAAATGTGTTACTCATCAGTTCAGGAAAGACAGTGCTATAACTTATATTGCCTGGGTAGCACCAGGAAGGGAAAAAAGCTGGCAGGAAATGACAGAAATCGTACACCAACTGCAATCATTTCTGGAGTGGAATCAAAGTCAATGGCCTCCACTACAGAACAACAGATATTAGTGACAGGAAAAAAGACCCCCCCAAACCAACAATACCACCAATCCAACGACATTCATCTTTGCAAATATACAGGGTCTAAAGCCAGCAACAAACAAGATACCTTACATCCGTGGACTGCTTACAGAGTCAAATGCAATGTTTGCGGCTTTCACAAAGACCAACATAAAGGATCACTTGGACAATGAAATATGGATCCCGGGCTACAACCTATACAGATGTGACAGAATGAACAGGCAAAAAGGGGGGGGGGGAAGGGAATTGGCCTGTATATCACAGTCACTTATATGCTCAGAACTACTAAATTCCTCAAATGATGTAGTTGAAGTTTTAGCAGTAAAGATCAAGAATCAAAACCTGGTCATCGTGGTTGTATACAAGCCTCCGGATGCAACGTCCCAACAATTCCAGGAACAGCTTCTGAAAATTTACCACTGTCTGGAAAACCTTCCAGCTCCTGCCCCCAACATCTTGCTCCTGGGGGATTTCAACCTAAGGCACCTAAAATGGAGGAATATTGCAAATAATGTGGTAGCAGAGATAACACCAGTAGGCAGCTCAGATGAAAACTCGCACACACACGAGCTTTTAAATCTCTGCACCAAATTCACCTTAAACCAGCAAATAATAGAGCCTACAAGATTAGAGAATACGCTGGACCTCATCTTCACTAACAATGATGATCTGATACGAAATGTCATATCAAAAACAATATACTCAGATCACAACATAATAAGAGGTCCAGACATGTATGCAGGGAGCCACAGATCGACAAAATGTGATCAGTCGCGAGGGAGCCTTCTCCAAATTCAACTTCAATAATAAAAACATAAGGTGGGACCAAGTAAACCAAGTCCTAAATGATATAAACTGGGAAGATAGCCTCAGCATCACGAATCCTAACCTATGTCTAGAACAAATTAACTCTGTGGCACTTGAGGTTTGCTCAAGGCAAATTCCCTTAAGAAAAAGGAGGAGATGTAAACTAGAAAGACAAAGGCGCTCCCTATACAGGCGAAGGCAAAGAATAACAGAGCGGCTACAAGAGGCCAATATATCTGAAATACGTAGGGAGGCACTGGTCAGAGAAATAGCAAACATCGAATTAAAACTACAGGAATCATACATGAATCAAGAAACGCGGGAAGAACTAAAAGCCATAAATGAAATTGAAAGAAACCCTAAGTATTTCTTTTCTTATGCCAAATCAAAGTCGAGAACAACCATCCAGTATTGGGCCCCTACTAAAACGGGATGGGTCCTACACAGATGACAGCAAGGAAATGAGTGAATTACTTAAGTCCCAGTATGACTCAGTTTTTAGCGAGCCGCTAACCAGACAAAGTCGAATACCTAAATGAATTTTTTATGAGAGTGCCACAGAACTTGGTAGACGCAAGCCTATCTGACATTACCCTGACGCCACATGACTTCGAAAAGGCGATAAATGACATGCCCATGCACTCCGCCCCAGGCCCAGACTCGTGGAACTCCGTGTTCATCAAGAACTGCAAGAAGTCCCTATCACGTGCTTTTAACATCCTATGGAGAGGGAGCATGGACACTGGGGTCGTCCCGCAGTTACTAAAAACAACAGATATAGCCCCACTCCACAAAGGGGGCAGTAAAGCAATAGCAAAGAACTACAGACCAATAGCGCTAACGTCCCATATCATAAAAATCTTTGAAAGGGTTCTAAGAAGCAAGATCGCCACTCATCTAGATACCCATCAATTACACAACCCAGGGCAGCATGGGTTTAGAGCAGGTCGCTAATGTCTGTCCCAACTACTTGACCACTACGACAAGGTCCTGGATGCTCTAGAAGACAAACAGAATGCAGATGTTATATACACAGACTTTGCAAAAGCCTTTGACACGTGTGACCATGGTGTGATAGCACACAAAATGCGTGATAAGGGAATAACTGGAAAAGTTGGTAGATATATGCATAATTTCCTGACAAGTAGAACACACAGTAGTCAACAGAGTAAAGTCTGAGGCGGCTACGGTGTAAAGCTCTATTCCACAAGGCACAGTACTTGCTCCCATCCTATTCCTCATCCTCATATCAGACATTGACAGGGATATAAGCCACAGTGCCGTGTGTTCCTTTGCAGATGACACCCGAATCTGTATGACAGTGTCCACCGTTGAAGACACTGCAAGACTCCAAGCAGACATAAACCAAATCTTTAAATGGGCTGCAGAAAACAATATGAAGTTCAATGATGAGAAATTTCAATTACTCAGATATGGAAAACGTGAGGAAATTAAAATATCATCGGAGTATAAAACAAATTCCAACCACACAATAGAGCGAAAAACAAATGTCAAAGACCTGGGAGTGATTATGTCAGAGGATCTCGCCTTCAAGGACCATAACACTGTAGCAATCGCATCTGCTAGAAAAATGACAGGATGGATAATGAGAACCTTCAAAACCAGGGATGCCAAGCCCATGTTGACACTTTTCAGGTCGCTTGTTCTATCTAGGCTGGAATATTGCTGCACACTAACTGCACCTTTCAAGGCGGGTGAAATTGCTGACCTAGAAAATGTACAGAGAACCTTCACGGCACGCATACCTGCGATAAACCACCTCAATTACTGGGAACGCTTGAAGTTCCTAAACCTGTACTCCCTGGAACACAGGCGGGAGAGATACATCATATACACTTGGAAAATCCTACAGGGATTAGTACCAAACTTGCACACGAGAGTCACTCCCTACGAAAGCAAAAGACTCGGCAGATGATGTAACATCCCCCCAATGAAAAGCAGGGGTGCCACTAGCACGTTGAGAGACAACACAATAAGTGTCAGGGGCCCAAGACTGTTCAACGGCCTCCCAGCATACATAAGGGGGATTACCAATAGACCCCTGGCTGTCTTCAAGCAGGCACTGGACAGGCACCTAAAGTCGGTACCTGACCAGCCAGGCTGTGGTTCGTACGTTGGACTGCGTGCGGCCAGCAGTAACAGCCTGGTTGATCAGGCTCTGATACAACATGAGGCCTGGTCACAGACCGGGCCGCAGGGGCGTTGACCCCTGGAACTCTCTCCAGGTAAACTCCAGGTAGCGTCGCAGCGGGGTAATCCAGAGGGAAAACGCCACCTTTCAAAATTTTCAATAACTACCTGAATTTATTTGCAACTTGATCACACCGTACATGTTTCATCAACACTATTACAATTATGGGAAGCAGTATAGGTAGTACAATTCCTTGAACAAGAGCCCTTGAAGGATATTAAATCAGAAATCAAACTTCACTGGGGAGGTACAACAAAATGTGAAGTGGAGAACCTCGGTCCCCAGATGGTCACGCCACTAGTCCCCACTGTTCTCTCCACGTTCCCTAGGTATCCTGGGAGTGGAACAGGAAATACCTGCCATGGTCGCCTCTTTTACTGACCGCCTTTACCAAGTAGTGACCTCTAGGGCTCTGCCATACCCACTCTTTAAACTGCAGACTAGTGTTTACACCGCCGCTTGACGAGTGTGCCCTGGTGAAGCCGTCCACCAGCGGCAACAGAAGTCGCTGAAGGTGCTTCCTAGCGAATGTGAAGGTCCACAGATATCAGTGACACTGCAAGTTACTACTAATCAGGATTTTGATATTATCTTAGTGTATGTTACATTTTTTTTTTACATGGGGATGCATGACCTGTGAGGGGCCATTGTCTGTTCATGACCTGTGCCAGGAGACACTTGTTGCCTGACTAATAAACCATGATCTGGAGTCTGCCTCTGCGTGTCCTGTCCCACTCCTCATAATACATACAGTAGTTTACATGCGCTTATTGTGACAAAATCTAAGCAGCTTGATGTTACCACTAATTCCGTCAGTATAACAAACGCAGATTAATTTACGTTAGGTTACCTTAACAAAGTTACGTACATTTAACAGCATTATATAATACGGGGAGGGTAATGACAGCAGGGTAAACACACAATATACCCAAGTAACCCATTTCGTCGGGAAAAGACGCTGGTTATATACTGTGAGAGGATAGACTTCCTGTTGAGAAACACTCAAAACTGAGTGTGAAGTAACCAGTCTCACTTACTACATCAAGAACATCTTGTGTTCAACGTTCTAAACTTACCAATGTACCACCACAATACTAGACGTTCGCCTCCCGTTGATACAACTTTTTTTTTTATGTTACATCTGTTAATGGTACCTGGATCACCGCCCCCGCAGCCCCGCCTCACACTAAGCCTCTATCTGGAAAGTTTTGATAATGTAAGTAGTCACGAAAGCGCTTGGAATTCCTCTAATTTTTCATAGTGGTTGACTTGGCGCGCAGCCAAAAATAATATATATATATATATATATATATATATATATATATATATATATATATATATATATATATATATATATATATATCTTCCTTTGGCGAATAAAAAAAAATAGGACCACGTGCCTTCATGTACGGGCGAACACGTGCGTAGAGCAGGGTGCACGTGGGTACGCCTGGGCGTACATAAGATGCTGGACAAGGGAATCCCTCACGGGAAACGGAAGTCTCAATTAGATTAGTGAGAGAGAGGTTGTGAGGTGTCTCACCCGGGCGCTGTGCTACCACCTCTTTCTCTCAACTTTCATTCAGTGGAGTTAACCCTCCTCTTCCTTGGATCCAACTTGATTACCTTCCATTACCCCCAGGCATTCTACGGCCCCTACGGGTTTAATGTATCCAACTGAATATATTAATCCTATTTTCTTCCCGTCTTCTCTTCAAAGGGGGAGGGGGTGATGACTCGAGACTGAAGGAGTCTTGATAAAGAAATGAAGTTCCCCTTCCAGTTCTCTGGATCAAATTTAATTGCCTCTCAGCACCCACACGTGACCCTTGCGGTTTTAGAGCTTTCCCATGCACATCATTAATAATCCTAGAGCACTCGCATGTTTTTTTTAGAAAAAGACGACACAAGATTAAATTGGAGTCTTTTATGATACTTTTTTGGAATATGCAGCAGCAGCAGCAGCATGTAACTCGTACTTCATCAAACATGTCAAGAAACTGGAAAAAGTGCAGAGATTTGCAACGAGACTAGTCCCGGAGCTAAGGGGGATGTGTTATTAAAAGAGATTAAGGGAGCTAAATATCCATTCTTAAGAATGGATACGATAGGGCTCGTGCAGCCATGAGTGAAAACAGTATCGGCCAGCCGAGAGGCGGGGCCAGGAGATAAGAATCGACCCCTGCAACCACGATTAAGAGAGTACAATTAGGTGGGTACGCACAAGCGCGCTCACACAGTGTGGCACAGGAGACTTTCAAAAATTAGCAAAGGCATTTTACAAATGTGATCATAGGGAGATTGCACAGACAATGAGGGCGATAGGCAAAACGGGGAACGTAGGCAAATGTATATACAGCTTTAGGCAAATGGATATTCAGCTTTGACAGAACACACTAGTTGTAAATGGAGTAACGAGCTCAGCACCCCAAGGCATTGTCCTGGCGCCTCTACTGTTTCTTATCCTCATAGCTGATACACATACATACACACACATTATATACATATAAAACTTGCCAGTTTTGAATCATTTGCAGATTACACACAAATGAAAATAACCTCTGTAGATATGATAAAATTGCATGAAGATGTAAGCAGAGTTTGCCAAAGGGCAGTGAAGAACATGACATTCAGTGGTGATAAGTTCCAGCCGCTTGGGTATGTTACTCAAAAGGGGACATTGTATACAAAATCCAAGTGGCTCATCAAACAGAACGTAATGAACAAGTGAAAGACCTAGGAGTAATTAAGTCAGCTAACGTTTCTTTCAAAGAACACTAAGCCATATGTCATGACAGCCAGGAAAATCACGTGACGGATAGTGAGAACTTTTCAAAACAAAGGAAATAGTGCCAATTCAAATTACTTGTGCTCTCTCGTTTAGAGTATTGTTCAGCCCCGACGGTTCCCTTCAGGGCAGGAGAGATCAAAACTGGAACAGATACAGAGATCATTTACGGCTCGTATAGAGCCAACAAAGCATTAAAATTACTAAGAATGCCTCAAAGACAATTTAGTACTCTTTGGAGCAATACATGATTGTACGTATGTACGTACTAGAGGGTCTGGTCCCAAAACTTCACACTGCCATAACATACTGGGAGAAAATGTGAAATAAATCCAGTGATAAGCAGCAGCGTTATGTGCACAATAAAACATTGTATCAACATCCGTGTTCCCAGACTTTACCACATCTTACCAGAAGATATCGGTAATACTGCAGAGACAAGTGTAAAAGTCTTAAAGAGGAAACTGGACCATACACCTCACAGTACCACATCAATCAGGCTGTGATGGATATGCGAGCTAGTGGGCCGCCAGGAGAAACAGCCTGGTGAGGCAGACAAGCACCAGATAACTTATGCCTAGCCCAGAGCAGGGCTCCGGGAGTAGGAAACCTCTCGAAACTCCTCAAAGGGTTATCAAAGGCAAAGGTAGAGTTATATCAACTATAATGATATCCAAGCGTGTAAAAACAACGCACCTTGCACCCTCCCCCCAACCCCTCTGCCCTACCAGCTTCAACACCTGTCACACCAGATCAAAAAACATAGAAAAGCATTTCCCATTCGACCGCTGGAAACCATCCAGTGATAAATAAACCTCTGCAGTGACTTAAAACTTCCCACAGAATTCCACTCTCAGTCTGGAAGATAACGAGAATTACAAATCCAATGATAGCACCAATCACAATGAAGTACTGTTCAAAAATTATAACAATAGCAACACCCACTAGACGCGCCATGTTTAAATACCTCAGGGCAGCCTCTGTCTCGTGTAGATGTGGCTTTAATAAGTATTACATTCATGGGGAGGCGCTCAACAGGTAGATGTCATACCGAGCTTGGGGGGATGAGGGGGTCAGCTTTAATCCAAAGGGAAAGGGTAGCTGCAATTCCTTGGATAATGAGACCATCAACAACAAAGCAACCATTCCGGGATAATATAAGTTTACTCTCGCTTAAGGAAAAAATTAAATGGCTGGGATGTAACTAAAGATCTATTCTGGTACTCTCCTAACGAGGTTGCATGGGTCGAGTCACAGCTTCTGGCCACGCCTTGCCGGTGGCATATTATTAACCAATGGTCAGCTAGGTTATGGTATGGAACAGCCGCGAAGTCTATATAATGTACCATAACCTCAATGAATAGTAAATATTAAACAATCATTATAAGGATCAAATTTATACTCAATACGTCTGCAAGCAGTGTGTGCAAAGTTTAACTGGCGAAATTATTCCTAAAATTCAGCTGCTGAAAACACAAAAGCAATTACAATATATTACTCAGGAGATAAATAGAAAAAATCGCGCATCTTCGCTTGCACCGTTGAAGACAATTAGCCACGAGTTTAATATAAAGTACAAATGAAATCAACAAGGGCAAAAGTACTAAGTAATAGTAATTATAATCACAAACTGCATATAATATAACCAGTCAGCTTGTACTCAGATGACTTCTTTCAGCACCATCATGTAGATAAGGCTGTAACTTGTACCTCAACGTTCAAACTAACACAATACGATGACTAACCACTCCCGATCAATAACAAAACTCAAGCAAAATAGCAATGCAATCTGCAAAAGCCTATATTTAATTCACCGGGGGGGGGGACTCAAAACGAAGAGCAATAGAGGTAGCTAGTCATTATTACCTCTATTGACTTAACATGTGAATGAACACACTGCTAGAAACAGTGAACACTAGTCCTCGTGTACTGCCCCCAGCAGCAGCAGCAGCTGATGATGAACACCATTCAAATCTCCAGCGAAGCACAAGTTAGAAGCGCCCACCCCGAAGCACCAGCCTTTCCAAGCTACGCTATCACTCACTCACCTTGCAGGTGATAACGAGCTACCACCACTGGGTCTTCACGCACATTATCTAGATAACTAGATTTATATACACCGTGTAGCAGAGGTGTTAATGGAGTGTTGAGGAGGGTGTAGTGTTGCCACAGCACCGTCCACGACCACAGTGATAACGTACACCCGCCTGGATGCCAGACACCGCTCCTCCCCCTCACACACACCACATACAATCCATATATATCCTATTTTATCTCCCATTTTCCTTATTATATTCACATAAATATATGCTACATATATACGTATGTGTTCCGTAAGTGGCAAGAGGAGGTAGAATTAATAATGGATAGCGTAAATTATGCAAGATATGTGTATAAAGGTGAGAGAGTAAGCGGGTAGCAGCAACTATAGTGGTGTGGTCATGTGACCAGAGAGACCAATCAGCTGCTCAGACACACTCATCCCACACACTCCCACTTTTCAAAAACGTTAATATATCGCCAATAAAATATTGAAAACTTGCATTACGTAGATGTGTATGTATGAATTCCAGCAACGTAGAAGCTTAAGGTGATCACAGAAGTTACGGAACAATATATGATAAAAAGGCTACTTAACTTAAAAGCGATCTACTAGGGATCAGCTACTCCATGAAATAAACAATGAAAGATAAATATTTTAACACACACACACATCCCTAAATTTCCCCCACTACAATCAATATCTACATTGGATTTCCCTTACACTTTCCAGACACACACAGCCTCATAGCTTTCATCTCAAGGAAATTCCTGCGAAATCAATATTCTTACTTATACAACAGTTTGTAGTAAGTTTATTTAGGCCCAGGTACACATAAATACGGTTACACAAATTATCATACATAGTAACATATGTGTAAATTACCTAGGATAACCCTAAATTATTTAAACATATTATCTTATCTACATAATCCGTATCAGTGGTAACGATTTCGGGGTCACAAGAATACCTACGTTCATTTCTTACGCAGGTGGAGCCGCTGGGCACCTTTCCTCACACCTGTTGCCTCTGAGCAGCAGGTAGGTACCTGAGTGTTAGCCGACTGTTATGGGTCGCATCCTGGGGAAGAGAACCACAAGATCCCAGCGGAAATGAGCCACCCTGATTAACTTCCTTTGATTATCAAGGGTTATTAACCCTCTCATTAACACGTAAAATAACGTGTAAGTCAGGAAAGTACTGCTTACATTCAGTATGTATATGAATGTATATGTATACATGTGTGAATATACATTAACCTGTGCTTTCTTATAAGTTTGGTATGGTAAAACACATACCCAGAACAAGCGGCTAGCAACGCCTCTACAAATCACTGAAAACAAAGGAGATTTTTAAAGGCGCACTGTTTGAATATTCGGATTTAGTACAGATAAGAAAAAAATAATTGTTATTACATATTATGAATGAAAAGAAGCTGGATGTCCTAGAACTAAGCAGAACAAAACTAAAAGGGGTGGGAGAATTGTAATGGGGAAGAATAAGTAGTGCTAAATAGGGTGTATGTGGGAGAACTAGTTTTTTTCTTTATTTAGCATCATAAAGGTACACAGATACTTTTCACCAAAAGCTTGAATACTTTCAGCAGGTACTGGGGTTTCTTATACACAGGATTTAACACTTCAGAAACACGTGAGTTTTCTAATACAAACACAGCTGCCTATTTTTATTGCTAGGTGGGCAGGACAACGAGGATGTAAGGAAACATTCCCATATATTTCTACTTGCGAATTAGACTTATAGGAATACTAGTGATAACAGTAAATGATCAGTTATGTTAAAAATGAGGGGTGTATCGTCAGTATCATCAGTGGGTAAGAGAGAAGTGAAAATGAATGAACGAAAAAAGATAGTTAATAGATATAGTTAATAGGTATACCTATCGGGCGAATCCGCGCTCTATCACTAGGCTGCTCAGGTTACAATATAAAGGCAGGAACTTATCTTGTCTAGGTAATGTTTGAGACACATGGCATTACAAATAAGGAGGGCCAAGCACCGGTCTAATGTAATACTTCATAATAGCAGCACTGTTTTAAATCAGGTGTTGATTTCGGCTCTATAACGGGAATTAAAGGCTCTGGCTGCTTTCTTCATTGTTTAAGCTTTAAAGCTCATAGTGGACAATCACTGCGACCAGAGGAATGGTATTTTAAAGTGGAGATCTTGAAACTAAGGCAACAGTATCAAACTGCACGAGGAAATACAAGACTCCATCTTAGAGATTAAAACAAGTATCAACAATTTAACTCCTCCCAGGAAAGTATCCTTTATTTCTCACTAATGTAAGTTCTTACTAGGGATTGATATAGTGAGGAAGGGATTTTCTAGGTAGAGCATCGCCTATACTGTGGTGAATCTAGAACCAAATTTGTAAACCTATAAATTTAGTTAATGCTAATTGTTGTGTATGAATGAATTGTTTTGTAGAAATTTATGTGTTAGTATATTGTCCCCGTATAATGTTATCTCTAGTGTAAAAAAAAGGCTCTCAGTTTGTCCAAGATTATGCAGATCAATTTGTGCAAGATAATGCAAATGAGTCTGTCCACGTTCATGCAGAATTCTCAGCCGTAAAACTGATTTTATAATAGGATCTTCGAATTACAATCTTCAAGCTCACCTGAACAACTTTGATGTTATTATTAGATCAAAGGATTAACTCACCCTACATTATTTAATTAAAAGTTCATCAGCAGTATGTGGGTGTAAGTCCAGACCAAGGCAGTGTAAGGGTGTAAGTCCAGACCAAGGCAGTGTAAGGGTGTAAGTCCAGACCAAGGCAGTGTAAGGGTGTAGTCGAGTACAGATCGACTACATGAAAGTTCCTTGAAGCAAACAGTAAAAAAAAATCACATTACTACCAATGCTAGCATGTATTTCAACACTTGAAAATATCCCTTACAGGGAATATAAATATATAATTTAACCAGCCTATTCTGGACAAGGAATGCTTGGGGACGCCATAGTCATACTGATGTAACAAGACGGGTGATGCATTATCCTATGCTAAATACTGATAGTTGTACATAAATGATTACAACATCGACAACATGAAGAATTAGGTACATGTACAACATCTGGGTATCTTTATTTATAGACATTTCGCCAACTAGTGGCTTTATCAATACAAGGTCATAATGTGAAGAATGTAGAATTATATACAAAAGATGAGGTAATTAGTCCGTCTGTCTTGGAGTTGGTGAAGAGCACCGTAGTCGAAACGTCTATAAATAAAGATACCCAGATGTTGCAAATGTGTCAAAATACTGATCTATCACCCTAATTTAATCATAATTATAGGCCTTAATAATAGATCACCTTAATTTACAACATTTTTTAACTAGGGTAAATCTACATAATAATATGCTACATAATACGTATACCCATTATAACATGTACCCTCTAGATCACTGTAAAAATTTGTGTATGGTAAATTATTATCAGTTTCGGTTAAAAGAGTAATAATGAAACATTTTTTAGCTAAGAAAATGCCAGAAATGTCAGAAAATGCCTCCAACTACTCTGAAGACGAAATATGATATAATAATTTAGATTTTCATGGACTTTCCATATTTTGAAAAAATATGTGACATACTTAAAAATATATATATTAAAATGTGCTAAAACGTTATTTTCAAAAATGTCCCAAAATGCCTCAAACCATTATTCTGAAGCGTCGAAAAAATGCAATGTTTTCTGGTTCCATAAATCATAATAATTTTATAAATAACATCGAATCCTATAACGAAACAAACTTTCTTGATAGTGGAAAAAAAATAACTGGCCGCCCTCCAAATCCAACAGTGCCGGTGATGGCACTGTATCACCTGTCAATCATCCATGACACTGCGCCAGGCCCATGACACAGATGGTTGAACCTCGCCCTCCATCTTCCACTGAACGAGCTATACGGGGTTAGCGCTCCCCGAAAAACAATACAGATTAACTTTCCTTTAGAACAATATAATAATAATAAATAATAATAATAATAATAATAATAATAATAATAATAATAATAATAATAATAATAATAATAATAATGAGAAGAAGAAGAAAAAGAAGAAGAATCCGTTGATTCAACTCAAGACACACCACGCAGGGTCCTCACTCATTTTTTTCACCTTGTGCCCCTGTTGAAAGTTCTCCTAGCCTTTACAACCTTCCTCGTCTGAACAGGTTCCAGGTTGTCCAGGTCGGAACTCGCAGTGACTTCTGGAAGAGGATCAACCTTGCTGTTGAAGGTTCTCATAGGTTGAACAATTTTCCTCGTCTGAATTGGAGCCTTGGGACTCGCAGCACTTTCGGAAAGAGGAATATCGGGAAGGCTTGCTTCCTGCTCTGGAGTCACACATTCTTAGCTTGTCTCCTAGATTTCAGGAGCAGCGGAGAAATTAGATAAGAATTAATCATATGGATTAATTATTTTGTACTTCTGATACTTTTGAGCTTTTCTAGAGTGACTAACTCTTTTACTACCCTAATAATAATAATAATAATAATAATAATAATAATAATAATAATAATAATAATAATAATGAGAAGAAGAAGAAAAAGAAGAAGAATCCGTTGATTCAACTCAAGACACACCACGCCTAATGCTCTCTCAGTTACGATTGTAGTGGGAGTACACGTATCAGGAGGTACAAGAGATGTATACTTCTCCTGGGAGACGGTATTTTTTTATATTATATTTAAAAAACCGTACATACAGGTACAAACATGGAGAGATATACATCAATAACAAAAACAATGGGTGTAATACACATGGTGCGTGATGAGGTATCACAGTGGGCACCTGTGACGAGCGGCGTTCCGCAGGCGTCAGTCCTAGAACCAGTGTTATTCTTGGTATATGTAAATGACATGACAGATGGGATAGACTCAGAAGTGTCTCTGTTCGCAGATGATGTGAAATTAATGAGGAGAATCACATCGGAGGAGGACCAAGCAGGACTTCAAACAGACCTGGACAAGCTTGACATCTGGTCTAGCAAATGGCTTCTCGAATTCAATCCCACCAAATGCAAAGTCATGAAGATCGGAGAAGGGCAAAGAAGACCGCTGACAGAGTACAGGCTAGGCGGACAAAGGCTACAAACCTCGGAAAAGGAGAAAGACCTTGGGGTGAGTATAACGCCAAGCACGTCTCCGGAGGCACACATCAACCAGATAACTGCGGCAGCATATGGGCGACTGGCAAACCTAAGACTAGCGTTCCGTTACCTTAACAAGGACTCGTTTAAGACACTGTACACCGTGTATGTCAGGCCCATACTAGAATATGCAGCACCAGTCTGGAACCCACACCTGGTCAAGCACGTAAAGAAACTAGAGAAAGTGCAAAGGTTTGCGACAAGGTTAGTTCCACAACTCAGGGGTCTGTCCTATGAAGAAAGGCTGAGGGAAATAGGACTAACAACACTGGAGGAAAGAAGGGTCAGAGGAGACATGATAACGACATACAAAATACTGCAGGGAATCGACAAGGTAGACAGTGACAGGATGTTCCAGAGAGGGAACACAGAAACAAGGGGACACAACTGGAAGCTGAAGACTCAGATGAGTCAAAGGGATGTTAGGAAGCATTTCTTCAGCCATAGAGTAGTCAGGAAGTGGAATAGTCTAGAGAAAGACATAGTGGAGGCAGGAACCATACACAGTTTTAAGACGAGGTATGATAAAGCTCATGGAGCAGGGAGAGCAGACCCAGTAGCGGGCAGCGCAGAGGCGGGGCCAGGAGCTGAGTCTCGACCCCTGCAACCACAATTAGGTGAGCAATTAGGTGAGTACAGCTCGAACTCTACACCAGTTCGGAAAAAATATTACACCATACATAAGGAACACGCAATCAATTATCTTAAACAACTTACATTATATACATAACACATAACGTTTTTACATTGTACAGTAATCTCTATATTGTACATAATTTGTCACTTTTATATGAAAGGATATAACATTATGGCCTATTAGTGCTCATGGTATGAGCAAGTTTTAAATTTTATTTATACCTTCAGAAAGAATAAATATTGGATGAACTGAAAACTATCCACATAAAGACTTTAATATAATAGTGCTTGAAACAACTACATACCGTTCTGTGAACATGTAATTCATCAACATACATCTTGACTATACATACACATAAAACCCATCACAACCTAATATGTATATCTAATCAGCTTAGCACCCATGTTTTTAACCTCTCCAAGACCTCCTAAATCTACCGGCTACATAGTACAAATTATTTTTTTTTTTTTTTATTAACACATCGGCCGATTCCCACCAAGGCAGGGTGGCCCGAAAAAGAAAAACTTTCATCATCATTCACTCCATCACTGTCTTGCCAGAAGGGTGCTTTACACTACAGTTATAAAACTGCAACATTAACACCCCTCCTTCAGAGTGCAGACACTGTACTTCCCATCTCCAGAACTCAAGTCCGGCCTGCCGGTTTCCCTGAATCCCTTCATAAATGTTACTTTGCTCACACTCCAACAGCACGTCAAGTATTAAAAACCATATGCCTCCATTCACTCCTATCAAATACGCTCACACATGCTTGCTGGAAGTCCAAATTATATAACAATAAATATACATTAAACATCCCAGCAAAGTTATTACATTTAGCAAAACATAAGGAGTATATACATAATATGGCATAAGTTAAAGACAGTAGCACGATAAATTCTGTACATGGGCTACCACAATAATCCTATCACCCTGAAACGTAAGAATATTTCAAAAAATAAGTATAGTACTTCCAATAAATTATATCTGCCCGTAGGCAATTACCCCTTATACATCCCCATAGCTAAACACTTCGTATATAATTCGAAAACCCTAACATACAAAAGGCCCAAAGGCATACATGAATTCCCAGTAACCTCTGGAATGTCAAAGGCTGTTTCACCTGTACTTATTGACATCACAGAAAACCCATAACGATATATGTTTAACAATACTGCATAATGCACAGGTTTATATCACCATGATTCTTATACATTATTAATATAATTAAATCTGCAACAAGCTCTCTCGACACTCAAAAAGCCCCCCACGCTTTTCCCCTAAGAAAACCCGTTCCTTAGTCCAAAAAGTCAAAGAAAAAACTCCAACCACTCCTCCATGCATACTCCCCCTTATTCGTCATAAGTCCACCTCTGTAACAAGGTCAGAAGTCACCCGTCCAACCCAACTCCAACCCCTTCCCCCGTCACAAACAGCCAAACACTCTCCTTCTCTTCCACATCACCTCTCCCCCACCTTACCCTTCCCCGAGGACCAACATATTTTTGGAATTACCCCACCCCCAAGCCTTGCAACCTCACCATTGTTAAAGTCCTGTAGCCCTCCGAAAAACTTGATTCCCATGTCCTACCATATAATTCCTTATTTCTACACTGCGTATGATAAACATTAGCTGCCAAAGCCTGAATTCTATAATCTCCTATCTCATTACACATACCCCATGAGACATACAAAAAATCCGCTATCACATACCGAACCGCCATCCCCACCTCCCTTGGCACCCCTCCCACATCAAAACTCAAAGCCCTTAGTGACGACAAACCCCCCCACCACCCGTATCACCTTTGACAGCCATTTCCTCACCGCTTCTAAATTCCCGCAAAAAGTAAATCGCATGATACGCGGTCTCCTCCTCCCCACATCTCTGACAACTCCCCGTCCCCACAAACCCCATATGAAATAAAAGTGACCTCGATGCTAAAATACCCATAAAAAATCTATACACCAGTTCCCTAACCTTCGGTTTCAATCTGATTTTATGGAACCCCTCCCAAATTCCCTTCCAGTCATATACTGGAAATAAAGCCTTCTCTTGCACCCTTACCCTTTTACCTTCTATGTTTCCTAACCGACTCGCCCTCAACTTCTTGGGCATCTGCACAACCATAAGATTTCGAAGCATATCCTCACACGTAAATCCTTCCCACTCCACCACTGCCGTACATCTCTCATTACCTTACTCACTCTTTTATCCCACTCTCCCCCCACCCTCAGATACCTCTGTTTCACATACACGCTCTGTGCTCTTCTTTCCAAGGGAATAACCCCCAACCCTCCCCTCCTAACACTCATCATAACCACCTCCTTCCTAAGCCATGGTCTTCCGTATCCCCACACATACCGCAAAACTTTTTTCTGCAGCTCCTGGATGTCGGCCGACCTCAAAGGGTACACTGCAGCCACGTGCCAAACCTTACTGTACACTAAATTATTAACTTCCACCACCCTCTGTTGTAAAGTTACATCCCCCGCCCTCCACCCTCTCATCCTTGCCATAGCCCTCCCCACCACTGCCTCTGAATTTACCATCCGGGCTGTCACACTATCCTTCTTATACACCACCCCGCAGATTTTTATACTCTCCACAATTGTCCAATCGTAGACCTCAAACCCCCCACCCACCTCCCAACCTCCAATAACTTCGATTTTTCGATTTTGCACCATTCACTCTCAACCCCGTTGCCCCTCCAAAGACCTCAATAATACGACCCACATTACTTAACCCCTCCTCCTCTCCCACCAAAACCGTTGTGTCATCAACGTACCCTACTATTCCTGTATCGCTTCTCCCCCACCCCTTTCCCACACTCCCTTGGTTATTAAATGGTAAAAAGGGTCTTGTATACACGCAA
The DNA here is from genome assembly GCA_009830355.1 of Cherax destructor. Classification (NCBI taxonomy): domain Eukaryota; kingdom Metazoa; phylum Arthropoda; class Malacostraca; order Decapoda; family Parastacidae; genus Cherax; species Cherax destructor. The sequence continues at coordinate 66,379 of WNWK01003291.1, forward strand.
ACAGTATCTGGGGCATGGGGCATCCCTTCCTCAAGCTCCTTTCCATACTCACCTATGCTCCCACTCTGCCATTCACCTGTATCTTAATTATTGCATTTCTATACAAAGTCTCTACCCACCCGGTAATTTCGTCCCCAAACCTATGTCACCATAAAATAGCACTCAACATACCCCTGTCCAAGCAATCATAAGCCTCCCTCCAATCTAACCCCAAGATGCTCCCCCCCTCTACCTTCCACAAAATCCCTGATCTTTCCATGACCCACACTCATACTTCTCCCCAGTATACCAAACTGACCCTGATGAATGACTTCGTCAAGCACTAATTTTATCCTATTACCCAAAACTTTCGCGAAAATCTTATAGTCAGCACACATGAGGGAGATCACCCTATAATTTCCTAGCATCCTCCCCCCTCCCCCCTTTTTCACCAAAACCACCACATCCATGTGCTGCATCTCCCCCATCAAACCTGTGTCTTTCATGCAATTAAATAATCGTACCAAACATTCTTTCATAGTATTCCAATATACCACATAAAAATCATTAGGAATTCCATCAATGCCCGGTGCCTTTCCTTGACTCAAACTTTGCACTGCTTCACACACCTCATGCTCACTAATCATGCCCTCCATCCCCTTATGCTCCGACACTCCTATAGCTTCCCTAATACCCTCCTCCAAAATTGCACCCTCCCTTTCTCCTCCCCCCCTATAAGCCATCTTCCTTCGGAACCAAAGATCTACATAATTGCTCATACCTTCAGTAGTCCTCAAAGTTAGCCCCACCTCGTATCCCCCCTCCCCTTCGCTGACCTCTCACCCCATGATAGTGGTACCCTTCTGTCGTTCTTGAAAACTCCTTAACACGCATCCGGATGGCCGATCTCCCCACAAGATCTCCTCCATACCCCCAAGTACCCATATAGCATCAAATCTCTCATTTTGGAGATCCTTCAAATGTCCCATCAGAACCTCTATTTCCCCACCCTAGGCACCCCCCTCATAACATCGACTCAACTGTCCCTCCAAATACCTTTGCAGCCCAAACTTCCACTTAGCCTCCTCTCTACCCTTCCTTCTGTAGAAATCTCGAATTCCCGGCTTTGCCCATATCTCCCACCAACCCAAAACATCCCCTACTTCCCTGCCCTTGTCCCAGCAAGTCTCCCACCATTCCCCAAAATCATTCGTCTCCCCATCCCCATGTAGTAAGCTCACATTCATCTTCCAATAACTATCATATCTTCGAATCATCCCCTCCCATGCCACCTCCGCCAGTACACTTCTATGATCAGAAAACCCTATGTCTAACACCAAAACCCTCCCTATAGTGATTTCCCTTGTCACATAAATGCGGTCTAATCTCGCCGCATATCCCCTTCTTACAAATGTGTGATCTACCTGCCACCCATCTTCTCTAACCACATCCACTACTCCCGCAACCCTCCTCAATGCATCTCACAACTCCCCTAACACACACCCCGCCCCTCTAGTTTCCACATCCTTATTTCTGATAACACAATTCCAATCTCCTCCTAATATTGAAATTGTCGCCAACCCTCGCAAATGGTACAACAACTCATCTCTCACAAACTCCACCTTTATACCCCTATGATTAGCAGCCGGCATATACACACACCCACGAAGCAAACCCGTACCATCCCCCATATCCCATCCACTCTCCCTTCACCCCCCTCCTCCCATGCTATTATCCTAAATGGGCTGGTCCCCTTTAGTGCCACGACCACCCCACCCTTTAATTTCCCGAACTTCCCGTATACACCTGGTATCCTTTCAACTTCAACTTTCGTCCACACTTAAAGTTATGTTCTTGCACAAAGCATACATCCACGTCATAACGTAGTAATATTACTTCAATCCACTTCCGTTTCACCTCTACCCTGAGGCCATTAGCATTTACAGTTAAACACCTGAAAATCGCATAGGGGGCTTTCCTGTCCTATCTTTCAAACTCTTCCCTCCTTGGTCCCCCTCCTGAACCAAAGCCCCCCCTTGCCCCCTGCAGCCTACCTCCACCCATGCTTTCTTGCAGGTGCGCTGGGCCGGTGTAAGCACATCGTCATCTGACACTCCCACTGACCTCTTCCTTGAATCCACACCCACTTCCATCCCAACAGGCGCATCTACATTATGCACAATGGCCTTCACTTCCTGCACTTATAATTGTATGTTCCCTTCACCCTTCTCACCAATATCATGTCGGGGACTATTCCCCTCCACAGTCAGGATTCCCTCTGTCCCAGGGGAAGCCTCCTCTTCAGGAGTATCCAGGATTTCCTGCAAAACCATCTGCAACAGTGAAGGCAAATCCAACTGCAAATCACCCAACACCTCCACCTCCACAGATCCATTATCCTTCTGTACACACGACACTTCAGGTAGTGTCTCACAACGCTCACTCACCCCTTCCACAACATCACTCCACCTAGCTGTACACTCCACACTCACAGACTCAGACACCATTCGTTCTGGACCTTCAGGTGCCCGTACCACCTGATCAATATCCCTTGGCACCATCCGTCTGCCACATTCTGCAGCCATATGGTTGTACGGCCCACACAGCCGTCCGTTATTGTCCTGCATACGTGACAAAAACCTGGGTCCGGAAATCGTCCATCACTACAAACGACGGTATGGCCCGCCGTAATGTCATTTTTATGGAGAAAGAACCCTCAGGTAGTCCTGCGTAAATCCCCTACATCCAGCAGCCTACCGTCGTTGCATGTACCACACCATACTGTTGAAAGGTGTCCCTGATATCCTGAGCATTGGCTTCAAACGGTACATTACGAACTCATACATACCTGTAGAATTTTGATGCCTCTCGTAGATGTACCTCCAGTCCCGGATTAACAGTCAACACCTCTTCCTGGAATTTGTCTACCGTCCTTTCATACGCCGTAACTGAGGCAAATTTCACGAAGATCCTCGTTCATCCATTGAGACTTATTCCATATAAGTCTTCGTTGCTTATGCAGAAGGTATCTCTCAAAATGGCAGGCAGTAAAATGATGCCATTATCCGGGTAAATAGCCCCCTTGACGATCTTTATACACACCGTGTTGATTCGTCGCCGGATACTGGCCGCCATGTTTGAGAAAATCTGAAGTACAAGGCTTCCACCACCAGGAGCGCTGCTCAGCTCAACCACACTGCTCAGGACCTGTGAGGCGAATGGGAGATGGTAGTACGTATGGAGAGGTCTTGAGAAGAGAAACATACCTAGGTTGTACCATCTAATTTTCTTATATCGTCTCTCCATTGAACCCTTTTCTGCTTCCGTACACTTTCAACAGTTTTTCTAAAATTATTTTTCCTCAAGATTCTCGAATGATAAATATTCTAAGGGTTGCAACTCCTCAGTAATATTAGGGATGTGCACCCTCAGGTATAACACTCTAGGGTTGCAACTCCTCAGCAATATTAGGGATGTGCACCTCCTCAGGTACAGTACTAAGGTTGAAATTCGTCGATAGCATTAGGAATGTGCACCTCTTTAGGTGCAGCAGCACGAAGGGTGAACACTCCTTTTAGAACATAGTCGGGAACACACAGTATCCGAGATGCAATAGGGATGGGAGTGCACTTTTGATGACTATCAACAGGCTCTCTAGTGAGTTATTCATCCACTTGCTTTTCACTAAAATACTTGTCCTGCGCTATTGAGCCATATTTCTAATCCTAGACTTTTATTTCTTTTCCATTTTTCGTAGGAATCACTGTTGCCTTACCCTACACTTTTATCTCACATCCTGTGTTGTCAGTCGTTTGGACGCTTTTCATCTGGGGGTCCCTCACCCAAGGGTCTTTTTCCAGTCGAGTATCACTGATAGCCTTACCCTACACTTTTATCTCACATCCTGTGTTGTCAGTCGTTTGGACGCTTTTCATCTGGGGGTCCCTCACCCAAGGGTCTTTTTCCAGTCGAGTATCACTGAATAAGAAAATATCCCTTGCAATGTAGGGTGGTGGCTGGACTGGAAGTTGAGATGCCCTCAGCCTATATATTTCTTCACACAGAGCCATTTATTTTTCAAACTCCTGTTGACGGCGGCGTTGCCGTTCCTAGGTAACCAGATACGCAGCGAACTGTAAAAGCACGTAGCATATTGCAGTGCATACTAAACCAAAATATGGGCGCCATACGATCAAGGAACCCAAGATAAAACACGCCAATCCAACGAAAATTTTAACTTTTTGATCCATTGTATTTATTCTCAGATTTATTTTTCTTAGTAATCTAAAAATAATGCACTTTAAAGAAAAGCCAGCTTTTATATTACGTAAAATAAAATTATTTTATTAATGTATCTAACTTGGATTGCTCTTTTTCAGACATACTTATATTTCTATGAAGCTTTTATGCCACAAAAGAACTCGTAGATTAGACAAGAGATACAAGGAATTAGCCTTCAAATACAGGATATGCTGAAATTTTGTAATTTAGAAAACTATAACGTTATGTTACAGAAAGTTATAAATAACATTAACCTATGTCTGATATAAGGAGATGCTTATGTTGGTGGTGATGATGGCGGTGTTGGTGTTGATAATGTTGTGGTGGTGGTGGCGTGGTGTGGTGTAGTGATGATGATGGTGTGTTGGTGATGGTGTGGTGATATTGGTCTGTTAGTGGTATTAATGGCGCATTGATGATGGTAGTGCGTTGGTTGTGGTGTGGTGATAATGGTGGTGTGTAAGTGATGTAGTGATAATGATGGTGGTGTGTTCGTGATGGTGTGGTGATATTGGTCTGTTAGTGGTATTAATGGCGCAGTGATGATGGTAGTGCGTTGGTTGTGGTGTGGTGATAATGGTGGTGTGTAAGTGATGTAGCGATAATGATGGTGGTGTGTTCGTGATGGTGTGGTGATTATGGGGGGTGTTGGTGGTGATGGTGCAGTGATGATTGTAGTGTTGGTAGTAATAGTGTGGTGATAATTTTGGTGTTGGTGAAAATGATACATATTTATATTTCTCTGGAGTCATAGATTAGACAAGAGATACCAGGAGATTATCATGTTAAGGCAAATAAGAAACACGTCTGTCTAGCGCTCAGCAGACGGAGGGTCAAGCCTCCACCCCGTCTTGTGCTGAATGACCCACATGGGTTTATCGCTTAACATGAGTTATTTATTACATGTCTCATCATGTTATGTTACAGAAAGTTATAAATACCACCTACTGCATAACTATATCTATGTAAACGTTTATTATTGGTAGTGATGATGGTGGTGTGTTGGTCATGGTGTGGTGATGATGGTCTGGTGTAGCAATGATGGTGCCTTGGTGATGGTGTTGATGTGGTGATGTGTTGGTAATAGTGTGGAGATGTTGATCTGTTGGTGTTGGTTGTGGTCGGGTGATGATAGTGGTGTGTTGGTGATGGTGGCGAGTTGGTGATGGTGTGTAGGTGGTGATGTAGTGATAATAATGGTGGTGTGTTCGAGATGGCGCGGTGATGGAGTGTGTTCATGGTGTGATGATGGTGATGGTGTGATGATGGTAAGGTGTTGAAAAAAAGCAACATCTATTAACCATCTAACAGAGAGTACTAGGTCAACTTATTCATGTCCCCCTCTAGCATCTAGCAAGAGTGGCATTGTTACTAGGCTGCATAAGTACTGCATTAGTTTTATTCAGTCCTGATAATAGTTTCCACTCAATAACTAAGGAATACTCCTCTTATCGTCTTCAAATTATTAACACTGATGTATTACATGAGATGGAAGACTCTCAATGAATGTTTAGCTGCAAATTTGAAATTTTTAATGAAATTATTAAAAAACTGAAATCGTTGGATTCAGAATAATTACTGGAGGATGCCTCTTCTGTTAGGCTTGAAACTTTCAGTGTTGATGGGCTTTATTAAAAGAAAACTTGGATTTTACTTTGAAGTATGTAAATTTTGTAAATTGCCAAATTTATTAAATTAATTTGGTCTTCAGGAGCTTTGCAAAACCATAATGGATTAACTTTTTTAAAGCTCCTGCAGAGCGAAACTGCCACAGTAAAATGCCACATTAGTTGCATGTGTTCATTTACCTTTTTGCCTTGTTTTTCGCATATGAAAAGAAATATTTCGAATTTCTTTCAATTTCACTAATCGCTTTTAGCTCCTCTTGACTCTCCTGGATCCTGTATGAGTCCTTTAATTTTAGCTCAATATTTTCCACTTCCCTGGTTAGCACTTCCTTCCGTGAATCAGACAGTCCGGCATTCTTGAGGAGCTCAGTGATTCTTCGTCTTCTGTATAGGGAGCGTCTCTCTCTCTCTCCTGTTTACTTCTTCTCTTCTTTTTTCATAGAGGAATATGCCTTGAACATACTTCAGCTACCAGGAGGTTGATCTTTTCAAGGCACTGGTTAGGATCCATGTAATTCAAGATATCTTCCCAACATGTTTCATTTAGGGCATAGTTTACCAGATCCCAGTTGATGTTCTTGTTGTTGAAGTTGAATTTGGTAAAGGTACCCTCATAACTATATACGTTTTGCTGATCAGGACTCCTGTGCATGTACGTCTGGACTTCGATTAGATTGTGATCAGAATTTTTTGTTTTTTATATTGTTATGTTTCTTACCAGGTCTTCATTATTTGTGAAGATAAGGTCTAGTGTGTTCTCTAGTCTCGTTGGCTCCACTATCTGCTGACTTAGGGTGTGTTTGTTGCAGAAATTCAGCAGCTCATGTGTGTGTGACTTTTCATCTGAGCTGCCTCCAGGGATTATTTCTGCTACAACATTATTTGCTATATTCTTCCATTTTGTATGTCTAAGATTGAAGTCGCCAAGCAGCAAGATGTTTGGGGATGGGGCTGGAAGGTTTTCCAGACGAGTTAATTTTTGATAGTTGTTCTTTGAACTGTTGGGAAGTTGCATCTGGTGGCTTATATACAAGTACAATGACTAGGTTTTGGTTCTCGATTTTTATTGTCAGAACTTCAACTACATCATTTGTGGTGTTCAGTATCTCTGTGCAAATGAGCGACTCTTTGACATACAGGCCAACCTCCCCTTGTTTCCTGTTCTTTCTGTCGCATCTGAAAAGGTTGTACCCAGGTATCCATATTTCACTGTCAAAGTAATCTTTTGCGTGGGTCTCTGTGAAGGCTGCAAACACTGCATTTGACTCCCTTATTATTATTATAATCAAATAGAAGCGCTAAACCACAGTTGACTCCCCTAGAAGTCCACTAATGAAAGGGATTTTGTTGTTGGTAGATGGCTTAAGGCCCTGTATATTAGCAAATATAAATGAGGTTGTGTTGCACGTTTGCTGGGGGGATTTCATTGTTGGCATCAGTAGTTGTGAGTCCGGAGGGGCCACTGGCTGTGCCTCCAGTCTAACAAGGCTCCAAGGTGGTGGACTAATTTGGTTACCTCTTTCCATTTTCTTTCTTCGTTTCTTACCACTAAAAAATCACTTTGGGTGGGGTTTTCATAATTACCATAACTACTATGGTTTGTTGTATGGGGTATGTGCCTCCTGGTTCCTTTTAGGTGGTATGCGGAGCAATTTGTGTTGTAACATTGTTTTTCAAAGATTGAAGAATTACACATCTCAGGGTGGAAGAATTTGCAGGAAGTAGAACGACACACTCCTTTAGACAGGAGGTCGCGGCAGTTTTCGGGATGCTCAAAGTTGCATGTCCCATTCGTTTGCCCTGATATTCCGTGTTTACAGATGCCCCAAACATAGTATTTGCACCATTTTGTTTTTGGCTGGGTACAAATCGTGCTGGATGTATTCCTAGTCTGTGCAGATCCTAGATCTGCACCACAGTCCACCACAGCCAAACCCGAGACACCACCATCTGATGACATGGGGCCAACATTTTCCCTGGAAGAGGACTCCCCTACTATATCTGTACTAGGGGCTATGGCTGTGATAGCCATCTTTGTAATTATTGTCTTCTAAATGTAAACCACACATTGTAATCTTTACAGAGAAATAAAATCAATCAATCAACGAGGAAAAAAATGGGTGTTTTTCCAAAAATTGAGGAATAAATTTTGTAGCTTTCTCAAAATTTAATAATTCTGATTTTCCCCCTGTTCCCTGTTGAGAAACAAATTGTCTCTCTCTCTCTCTCTCTTCTCCCCTAAGGATTCCTAACTCCTTTTCCTCCCGGAGCCTCGCACCTTCAATACTCCTCAGGTCTTTCTCCTCCCGAATTGGAGTTACTGTCAACCTTAATTAAAATCTCAGCTTCATTACTCCCATCATTAGCAGTGGGGTGTGAGTCAGGGAAGTCTTTCCCAAGACCCCTGTCACTACAACAATCCTTACTGCTTCTAGACATTTTTTAAACTTTAGAAAAACTTCAGGAAAAAGAAGTCTACCTATTACTATTAAGGCAGAAAACTAATGTTGCAAAATAGTTAATCACAAAATAAGAAATTGTCAGGGACACAGCTTAACATATTCCCCTAAAAAAAATACACAAAATTTTAGTACATTTACAGGGAATTACTATCATGAAATAACCCACTAAAACTTATTTAACTCACACAAATATAATCAAAGATAAATATTTTTTATTGTACCAGATAAAAAAGGTTATTTACTGTAAATATTTCAATGGTAACTCCTTCCTGTGATCCAACAATACCTGACCACCCTAGGCTCCAGGTGGCCCTAAATTAAAAATAATTATCGGCCCTTCCAGATTTTAAAATTACATTATCTCCATTAACTGATAATTATTCCTGAGATGGCTCCTATGTTACGAAGTTAGGGTACATCTTAGGGGTTGACAATTGTCTAGAGGTAAACACTGGCCTTAATCAGACAAAATAATTAAAACCACCTTAGGGCCAGACTCCCTCGTAAACTCAACAACAGCGCTAAACTGGTGGCCAATACCTTGGCTAATAAACCTCAAGGAAAGTTAAATGAACTCTACTTTAAGAAAATAAACATAATTTAACAATATATACATCACTAAGAACAAGTATATACATCACTAAGAACAAGTATATACATCACTAAGAACTAGTATATACATCACTTGCTCTACTCTCAATACACATCACAAAAACCATAGTTTACACACTCGTAAACTGTTAGCAAGTGGTTAATGTAGGGCCGTAAAAAAATTACCATGGCCAGTGTCCAGAGCGGGCCGGTATCGTCCAAGCCTGTCGGTAAATACACTATTATTTCTGTTCTCTCATACCCTCACCAGATGTACTACTGTTAACCCTTTTGGGGGGCCTAGTTCCTAGGCCTTTTGTGTATCCATATGCTCTTGCGCTACCGTCCACAGGATGGATATGGGGTGCACAATAAACTAGCCACTTTGGTGGCAAAATCTAATCTGATCCTACCCTGAGTCACACGACCCACGTAAACAACAGGGCCAAGCACCTCTTAGGAACCTAAGTTACCTTTGATGAGTTTCGAGAGTCTTACTATTCTCGGAGCCCAGTCATGGGCCAGGCTTGTCTGGTGCTAGCCTGGTCAACCAGGCTGTTGCTGCTGGAGGCCCGCTGTCCCACATATAAAATAAATATATATTACCTATGTACGGGTTATTTGTGTATGAATTACACAGCTGCTGAGTTTTTTCTTCACATTATAAACAACTTGTTCTATATCACAAAACTGTAAACAAATTTAGCACAATGAGGCAGTAGACTGCATAACAACACCCCTCAGTAAACACCCTGTCAACACACACCAAACATCAGATAAACACTCCAGGGAACACCTGGTGCTATACATACTCGTGTAATGTGACCTGACGTTGGCAAAAGCCTTCCAAATGTTTTCTTTTAATGTGAAGACAATATTGGTGGCATCTAGGACGACACCCACTTCCGGGAGAGCGTTGTATAAATTTCTGAAGCCTCGAGTATTTCTGGTGTAACTTCGTCATAGCAACAACAGCGTCAACGATGTGCAGTATGCATCTCCAACAACACTAAGGATATGTTGGCTGGTTGCAACATATCTTCAAGACGCCATTAATGTCTGGCAGATGGAGTGTTTGTGTTGACTGGGCCCAGCTGGTTCTAGCTGGCTCTTTAAGAAACATCCAATTAACTAAGACATTTATTAAGGAGACGTTTCGCCCACCAGGGACTATCTTAGCACTTCATACAATGCAATATAATAATTAAGGGTAATATTTACTTTATCAATGGGATTTCTTTCGGAAAATTCGAGAAATATGGAACAAAAAGCAATTATTCGGTACTTTTTGTGTCAACACTAAAAACCTTTTTCTAAATTTTCTAACCTAACCTAATGTAATCAAACCTAATCTAAAACAGCTTCACCTAACCTAAGGTAATTTAACCTAACCTAAATAGCCCAGCCTAACCTAACTTTACCTAATTTAAACGTAATTTAAACCAGCCTAACCTAACAATGTAACCCAACCTATTTTAATGTAACCCAACCTAACCAAACCTAATATAACCCAGAGTAATCTAATGTAATCCAACTTAACCTAATGTAACCCAGTCTAACCCCGCCTAACTTAATATAACCCAGCCTAATATAATCTAACCTAACCCAGTGTAATCCAAACTAGGCTAATATAACCCAGCCGGACCTAATATAATCAAACCTAATGTAATCCAACCTAACACAACCTAATATAACCCAGCCGAACCTAATATAACCCAGCCTAACCTAATATAACCCAGCCCAACCTAATATAACCCAGTCCAACCCAGTTTAGCCTAACCTAACCTAATATAACCCATGTTATATGACGTAATAGTGATATGTAATTGGCTCTTGGGTGCGTTGTAGCATGCGTGAAGATATATTATTATGGCTAATATCTCGCAAAATGTTAATTTATACAAGAAATAATTACTATATATATATATATATATATATTTTTTTTTTAAGTGGGGGATATGGATAAAGAATGAAAAGGCACAATGCCGTGACTGGAACAATACACAAATAACTCGCATATAGGATTATTATTATAACTAATTAGCCTAAATTGGCCTATGACTCCCTTTACTAATTTAAAAACCATTTTTTTTGAGAGAGAGGAAGGAATAGATACTGATGTTTCAGATCCTTATCAAACTTGCTCCACTTATTTTCTGACCCCCAAATAAGATTCGGAAAAAAATTCAAATTGTAAGTAGGAATCTTTTTTTTTCGATTTTAGTTATAACACATTTATTTTATACTTCGTGATTATTACTACAATCAAAACTAAGCGCTAAAGCCACAAGGGTCATACAGCGCTGTTATACTTCGTGAACGTCTTAAAATTATCATCTTCAATATGGTTTGGTGACACTTTCGAAGCACTAATTAAAATCTACAAGAAGTCAATGGGTTCGGTGCAACTAGCAGAGATGTAAACAGTGACTGTAGCTGCAGTATTTAAGGTAACAGACGGGAAGCAATGAGTTTCAGGCCAGCATTATTGACATGCATACTATGTAAGGTAATGGAGAGGATAATTACGAGAGTGGTGGAACACCTGCAGAGACGCTGCTTCATAAACAACTGCCTCCACGGCTCGAGAGGTGATAAATCATCTCTACTGACACGGTAACAGAAGTAAAGCAGGAAAGGTAAGGATAAGTGCATTGCATATTCTTGGAAATCCAGAAACTTCGAAGAGACTGGGCCAAAAACAGCAGGAGGAGCAGGTAGAGATTAGAGAAAGGCATTTTATAAATGTGTCAAGGAACACCTAATAGGAATGTAGATTCGCTGGTATGATCGCCTGGCCCGGGCCTTTTCCAAGAGATGGCCCGGCCTAGGCTTCCTGTCGAGGGAGTGTCTCAGACCAATGTCTGCCATGGGAGGAGGTACAAGTACCTCCTCGTCTTCTGAGACCAGCTGCCCCTAGGCCTAGCCCCATTCCCCCTCCCCCACGGGGCTCGGAGGGAGAAGCTAGGCACCATGGGCTGCCGCAAACCCCGCCCACACTGGGCTCAAAGGGTGTGGCAGCTGCATAGCAGCAGACGATGTCAGGAGGTGCTAAGGCAGTAAACACTACAGGATCCTTTTGGAGCCACACCCCAGCTTTGGGAATTAAGCCCGAGCGCTGGGGAAGCTCAAGAATGCCTTTTGCTGTGTGTTGCTGCTGCTACTACTGCTGCCTACTAGGTGAGTCCATTGCACCCACCTAATAGGAAGGAGACAAAAAGGTATCGGAATGGACTGGTGTAACAAGTGGTGTTCCAAAATAACTGGTGCTGGGACCAATATGTAGACAATACGTGAAAGACGTATGTCAGGATAGGTTATTTCTGCCAAATATTTAAAGTGTAAATTTGTAAATACACTAAATCTGCTAATAACAACGTGAGATAACGATAACACATATGTCATTGACTAAGTATTATTCAAGTAATTTAAACTGATTTGTCCCTGTTTGCAGACGATACGATATTAACGAGGAGAATATAAACCTGGGAGGACGGAATAGCTACAACAGGGTCTGGACGAACTGTAGAAAGAGTAGGATAAGTAATTACCGGAACTCATTCCCAGATTAGATTTTTGCCGCCGAAGCAACCAGTTTGCGCACCTCCCATATATTATGTGGATGGAAGCTTGATAGCCTATGGATATACAGGATTATTATTATTATTATTATTATCAAACCTGTAAAATTTTGATCATTTTCCTGTAATTTGTATGTAAAAGTTGATGGGAATAATAGTGTTTATAAAATCTCGTGTAGGTGTGTATCTTTAATGTAACTTTTAAAAGGTGTTATGTCACATGAGACCAAATATTCTCTATAATCTCCTTATCTTATGTAATTTCTGTTTGTCTCCTGGTGTGAATTTAAGTCTCACACAGTAAGGTAGCTAGGTATTGGCTAATATTAGCATGAGGATAAATCACCAATACCTTTGGTAAGTCTTATGTTCTTCACAATGTAAATGAACCTGTGTGTTGTATAGTTAATGCACAAAAAATACTTTATTGGCATTTTTAATATAGTCCACAAATATATTAAATAAGCTAGGTTTACTGGCTTGAAATTCTTTTATGAATCAATATTCAAGAACTATATGTTCATAATTTAAGGGCGGTTGGGGAGCTGAGACGGTGGGTAGTGATTATTATTATTATTATTATTATTATTATTATAATCAAATAGAAGCGCTAAACCAGGTGGGTAGTGAAGGAGGGACAATATCAGTGACCTGTTCCTAAAGTCCCACGTTTCCAAAATACATCTATATAAATAAGTGAATATTATTATTATTATTATTATTATTATAATCAAATAGAAGCGCTAAACCACAGGGGTAAATAAGTGAATAATCGTCTTAGATATGTTAGAGTTCTCCCCAGTTATGTGGGTGAAAAGTTAATTCAAGATTGTACTTGTAAAAATTCATCCACATAATTCCTCACACTAAGAGCTAAACCCACAGGGGACCAGAAGGATAGGAACTAGGCTCCAAAACGGTTAGCAGGAGTACATCTGGTTATTTATAGTGTTTTATCTATTGCAAGTAAATATAGGATATTTGCTTAATATGTCTGGTATCTTAATTTCTTTAAAAACATACCATAAGGTTATTTTACTATCTCTATTCTTCAAAAAGTTGAAGATCAAGCAGGTATCTTTCTAAAGTTATCATAAGGCTGACCACGCACTTTGTATTTAGTTTGATTATGTGTGTCTGCTAAACTGCCAGGAGTACTTGTAACTAAGCCTAAGCCTGGCTACTACGACGTCAGTCAGTTTACACTGATGCTGCTTCGTAAATATGCGTATCTACATTCGTGTTATCATAGCGAGTTACTGATCTACTCAGGCTTCTAAATGTGTCGATATGACATTCAGATTCACTATTTCTCACCTAATATTATTCACAATGCTTACCACAGATATACCGAAGCTATATTCTATATTTTCATTCAGGGTACTTTGGCTAATTTATCAACTTTTCATGACAATGGAGCCTATACAAAATTTACATTAATTATTTTCTTTAACCATGTTGCTAGTCATTATGAGAGTAACGTGCCTTCAGTGATGACATTATTATTATAATAATCAAATAGAAGCGCTAAACCACAGGGGTTATACAGCAGTGATGACATAGAATCAGTAATAATCAGAGTCAAGCTCAAGGTCATAAGCTAACTTGAGTGCCATTAGGATGAAAAGCAATTCAGTCTGCAGTGTAAACATCAAATTGTTAATTCTTATGCCTAACTCAACATGGTTATTATCGTAACAACAAGAGCAGATGGAGCCCTACCAGTAGACTCCTGCTTAGAGCCATCAGTGTATATTAATTTGCGTTATAGTATTACTAACAGTTAAGTGAGGAATTTCTTCTTCAGTAGTTACCTTTGCAAGTAATTTAAGGAAGAGATTACTAGTGATAAGCTTTTTGGGAGGGGCTTTAAGATATGTAATATTAAATGAATACAACTTCCATGGAGCTGATGTTTACTTGATGTTTTACTTGATGTTTACACTGCAGATTAAATTGTTTGTCATCCTAATGGCACTAAAGTTAGCTTATGACCTTGAGCTTGACTGTGATTATTACTGATAAATCTTAACCAAATGTCTAGAAGTAAAGATCTATATATGGGTTATGAAAACGTGCAATTATATTAAGTTTTATAACATAATTGCACGTTTTCATAACCCATTTAGATCTAGACATTTGGTAAGATTTATATAGGAACACCAAGCTCCTTCCACATATTAAGAACCTTGGTAGCAGGTTACGGAGATATTGGGAAGGGAAATAAAAACCTGGAGGTCTAGGAGGTGTTGATTCACCGGGAATTCTCCCGGCCCGGGTCTATTCCAGATGGCGACCCGGCTCCGGCTCCCTGTCGTGGGAGTATCAGAGACGTATGTCTCCCATGGGACGGGGTACAAGTACCCCCCCTCATCGTTGGGACCAACTGTCCCCAGGCCTAGCCACATTCCCCACCAGCACGGGGCTGGTAGGGAGAAGCTAGGCCTCTCTGGTCTGCCATCTTCCCCGCCCCAGGGAGGCTGATGGGAAGGGCAGTCTTGCGGGCTGTAGATGGTAGCAAACTCCAGCTTTGGCACCTACCCTGTCCTAAAAGGGCTGGGCATGGTAACCAAAAAAAAAAAAACTGGAAACTGAGCACAGAGTAAGGGGCAAGAGACTGAAAACTCTCAAACAGGAGAATCCGAGAGAGAACATAGTACGTAGCATATCGCCAGAGGTGCACATCAACCTAATTATCTCTGCCAGAGGTGCACATCAATCCAGTAAGCTACGCTAGAGGTGCACAGTAACCTCCACCAGAGGAGTCTATTAACCCAGTGATAGTAGTGGTAGTGTTGTTGTTAGTGGTGGTGATCGTGGTGGTGGGGGGGGGGAGTGACAACTAACCCACCTCACAATCTCTGCTGCCAAATATTTGTCCTTCTTACAACCTTCCCCTCCCTCTCCACCCCTCCCCCACCTCTACCTTATCCATATAAAACCCCTATCGCTCATTAGGTACCGGGAGAGCAGTGTAGCTCACAATCACAAAGTCAAGGGTTCAATTCCCTGGCGCGGAGAAACACATGAACCAGTTTCCTGACACCCTTGCCCACCTGACACCCCTACTACCCCTGTCAATATAACACCCCTGCCCACATGACAGCAAAAGTAGGTACCGTATGTAATTATTACAGTCATGAGGGAAAGGGAGAGCTAAACCCGTAGGAATTATACAGAACTTGGGAGAATGTGAGGCAATCAGGTTCGATTCAAGGAAGGAGAGATTAGATCCAGTACCTCGAATCAAGGGCTCCTCACCAGCGTCATGGAACCTCCCCTTGGGGAAGCAGTGTCAGCAGACTCTTGAGGGTCGCATCCCGGGGGAAATGAGCTACAAGTCTCCAGTGCTAGAAAATGCGACATGTATCAGCACAGATATCTACAAGAGAATACTATTATTATAATCAAAAGAAGCGCTAAACCGCCAGAGAATACTAGAAGGCCAACTTATTGATCCCCCATCTAGCATCTAGTCTGTGTCTGGCTTTGTAACAGTCAGTAAGATTTTTATAAAGCTTTGGGTTTACCTAAATTGGATTACAAGTGGTTGAATAAATACTAACAAATAAAAGTTTGAGAACTCGATATAACAAAAAAAAAGTGTTTAAGGTTATTAATATTTACATTAAAAATACTTTGAAGAATTAAATGTTGTTGAAGAATTATGTTCCTACACATCACTTGGTGTATAGCTGCTGTATGTTTATGGAATATTTATTCTCAACATTTCCTGTAAACTCTTGTTTTTAATACTTGCAACATATTGTGTGTGTGTGTACTCGCCTATTTGTGGTTGCAGGGGTCGATTCATAGCTCCTGGCCCTGCCTCTTCACTGGCCGCTACTGGGGTCTCTCCCTTCGACATGAGCCTTATCATACCTCTTCTTAAAGCTATGAATGGATCCTGCCTCCACTACATCGCTTCCCAAGCTATTCCACATCCTGACCACTCTGACTGAAGACATACTTCCTAACATTCCTGTGATTCCTCTGAGTCTTCATTATTATTATTATTTTAATCAAATAGAAGCGCTAAACCACAGGGGTCATACAGCGCTGCAGGTTATTGCAGGATGCATGGAGAATGGGTTGTAAGAGGGAGATGGATGATTAGTAGGGTATGGAGTGCAGCAGGACAGTGGATAGTGCAGGGATAGAGGGTAGCAAGAGATCAAGGTAGAAGGGACTGAGGGAGGTGCTAGAGGTATAATCTTCAGAGTTTGTGTAGTAAGTCAGTTTCTGTCAAAAAGTCAACAAGAGAGTCAGGATTAAAGGAGGGTCCATCAGCAAGAAGGGAAGGTAAAGAAAGGGCCGCAGAGCGAAGACGTCGTTGGAGGTAAATTCTGCGTGCTCGTTGATAGAGTGGGCAGTCCAACAGAATATGTCGAACAGGCACTGGAACCTGACGATGCTCACAGAGAGGGACAGGGAGCCTCTCCATGAGATACCCGTGAGTAAGACGAGTGTGGCCGATGTGAAGACGGGAGAGTGTAGTCTCCCAACCTCGACATTGGTGACAAGAAGGCCAGAAACCTATACTCGGTTTAATAGAATGAAGTTTGTTATTTAGCAGGTCAGACCAGCGTTGTTGCCAACGGGTGCGAAGGTGGGTAGCAATGACCGCAAAATAGTCCGTAAAAGGAACACCTCTATATGAAACTGGAAGGTCATGTATTGCTGACCGCCCAGCAGTGTCTGCCTGTTCATCGCCCTGTACGTCAACATGACCAGGGTTTAGTTAGTTTGATATCTTTATTATGCACCCCATACCCATCCTGTGGGCGGTAGTCAAAAGATTACAGAGGTACATAATGGGTCCAGGGACTGGACCTCAAAGTTTGATAGCTGAGCAAGTTACAAAGGTAATGAACTCAGATGGTCACAATCATGACAAGTTACAAAGGTATTTGCAGATTACAGAGGTATATATAGGGTCCAGAGACTGGGCCCCAAAGTTTTGATAGCTGAACAAGGTACAATGGTAATTAATTCACTAGTTACAAGGTAATGAATCATGTAAGTAAATTTACTTACGTCTGTACATGGTTGCACTCATGAACAAATTATAAAGCAATGAGCAATCTATTAGTCTACACCCAGCCACAACTGTAATGAGTTATTGGTGCAAATTTTAATTGTTGGGTCACACACACACACATATACATATACACATTTAATTGACATGTGCCTAGGACAAAATGGTAACTAACATACACACGCATACATGTATATACATACACACATACACATACACACATGTACATACACACACACACACACACGTGTCAATGCTTTATTTACAGGGAGCAAAGTCAGGGTATTTTTCCAGAATGGTCTGTAATATACCACTGTGGATAAAATACTTTGACATATCTTGAACATTTCTGAATGAGTAGTCTCTGAATTCATTAATTTTATCGCACTCCAGTACATAATGACGCAGAGTGTGACAATAATCCAACTGGCAAAGTTTACATCTTGTTTGGTCTACATCTGGTGGTGGTGATTTAACCTGCCAAAGATACTTGTAACCCAGCCGGAGGCGGGCGGTAGTGACATCCAAGAGTCTGCTTATTTTGTTGGATGCACCATAGACATGTGGCTCCTCCTGCATGATAGAATGATGATAGATGGACTGACTGGTGTCAAACTCCCTGAGTCTTAAGTCAATAAAATTCAGTTGAAGTTCTTTTCGTATTATTGTTCTCAAACTGCTAACTGACAAGCCAAGATTGTAATCTATCCCCTCTTTGAAAGCATAAAACTTAGCCAATTTATCAGTTCTATCATGCATCTGAAGACCAGGGACCAAACAAAAAACAATATCTTTGAGTCTTCAACTTCCAGCTGTGCCCCCTTGTTGCTGTGTCCCATCTTTGGAACATTCTGTCTGTCCACCTTGTCAATTCCTCTCAGTATTTTATATGTCGTTATCATGTCCCCCCTTTCTCTCCTGTCCTCCAATGTCGTCAGGTCGATTTCCCTTAACCTCTCCTCGTAGGACATACCCCTTAGCTCCGGGACTAGTCGTGTTGCAAACCTTTGCACTTTCTCTAGTTTCTTTATGTGCTTGGCTAGGTGTGGGTTCCAAACTGGTGCTGCGTACTCCAGTATGGGCCTAACGTACACAGTGTACAGGGTTCTGAACGATTCTTTATTAAGAAGCCGAAATGCTGTTCTTAGGTTTGCTAGGCGCCCGTATGCTGCAGCAGTTATTTGGTTGATGTGCCTGGTGTTATACTCACCCCAAGATCTTTTTCCTTGGGTGAGGTTTGTAGTCTCTGGCCCCCTAGACTGTACTCCGTCTGCGGTCTTCTTTACCCTTCCCCAATATTCATGACTTTGCACTTGGTGGGGTTGAACTCCATGAGCCAATTCCTGGACCAGTCCTGCAGCCTGTCCAGACCCCTTTGTAGTTCTGCCTGGTCCTCGTCCGATTGAGTCCTTCTCATCAACTTCACATCATCTGCAAACATGGACACTTCGGAGTCTATTCCTTCCATCATGTCATTCACAAATACCAGAAACAGCACCGGTCCTAGGACTGACCCTGTGGAGCCCCACTCGTCACAGGCGCCTACTCTGACACCTCGCCACAAACCATGACTCGCTGCTGTCTTCCTGACAGGTATTCCCTGATCCATTGGACTGCCTTCCCTGTTATCCCTGCCTGGTCCTCCAGCTTTTGCACTAGTCTCTTGTGTGGAACCGTGTCAAACGCCTTCTTACAGTCCAAGAAAATGCAATCTACCCACCTTTCTCTCTCTTGTCTTACTGCTGTCACCCTGTCATAGAACTCCAGTAGGTTTGTGACACAGGATTTCCCGTCCCTGAAACCGTGTTGACTGCCGTTGATAAGCTCATTCCTTTCTAGGTGTGTGTATGTGTGTGAGTGTGTGTACTCAGAACATGAGTGACAAAACAAGTCCCTAAAACTAACTTCTGACCATGAACAGCGTGGTTGAACAGTAAAACAACCACTTCGCCAAACAGCAAAATGTACAAAGCAGCCGTAAGTTGCACAGCGTCTGGCAAGGAAGAATGAGACAAAGACTAGTGTCCCGTAGTTGGGTTGCATGCGCACTCAGCTCACACATTGAGGTTCGTCATTCGATCCCCGGTACGGATGGAAACACTGGGGGCAGGTTTCCTTGAGATACCTGCTATCCCTGTTCACGTAGCAGCAAATAAGATACCTGGGCGTTAGCCGACTGGTGTTGGTCGCATCCTGGGGACAAAATTAACCTAATATGCTCGAAATAACAAGGGGCTTTCTATATAGTAGTATGCCATTGATGTCAGCTACATCTGTATGCGTCGTACATGTACTTGTAGAAATAAAAATAAAAAAAAAAAACTCCCAAATTACTGAATCTGAGTTCAGCAGATTCCAAACCCCGACTAAATGGTAGTCAGAACAAGGTAGGTCTAGAGTTAGAGCAGGGTAGGTAGGCAAGGTAGGTCTAGAGTTAGAGCAGGGTAGGTAGGCACCTGAAGCACAGAGTGCCTCACCACACAACCTCAGAAAATGTCAAAAATCACTAGCTCTTAAACAAGGCTCTGTGAATTAAGTTGCAGAGTTATGAGATATATGTTTCGGCTCACCAATGGATACATACTCTACCAGAAAACTGTCTATATGATATATGCAGAGAACAGGAGAGGTGTTGCCTCGATAATGTCCAGCTAGAGAGAGAGAAACAAACGCTGCAGGTAGATCAGGGGTCCTGGCTTACCACACATCCCAGATATCAAACAAATGAACAGCTAATTTACCAGTATGGGTAGCCAATCAAAACTCGAATTTTCAAGCAAATTGTATAGTTCATGTTACATCCTACTTATAAATGTAGCTAAAGATATAAAAGAACTAATACCATAGAGTTTGATATTTTTGTTTTAGATATTACTGAAAATAACATTAGCAATATAATATTAGACGAAAGAAGAAATATACACAAGAATTATTGCATCATTTTTGTGAAGATGCTACAATCGTTTCCAGTGAGTGTTCCCTCATCTTTTTTTCATTGTTTTGACTCGTTTCTTCATAGTTTACTCCACCGTCTGGCCACCTGGTTCTCTGCATGTAGTCTTGCACTACACCATACGCACTCTTTTACCTTTTCTGTGTGTGTTCCTATGTTTAAGGCTAATCACAGTCTTCTAACAGTAGCTCCTGGGTCCCGCCTCTCACCTACTAATCGTTCGATTTGATGCTCACAACAACTTCTGTTGAGACATAAATATTCAAGAAACAGAAGAACCTTAATTATTAATAATATAGATTCTTCTGTTTTCTTGAGTCTGTGTATCACTACTTGTTGGTGTTGCCACAGTCTAACAGGCTGTGTTGCATTTATATTGGAATTAGATATTTCCTGAGAGGGTCTAATTATGATTGTGGAAATATTTGTTTTGTTCTTACCTGGAGACGGTTCCGGGAATCAACGCCCTCGCTGCCTTGTCCGTGACCAACCCTCATGGTTGATCAGGGCCTGATCAACAAGGCTGTTACTGCTGGCCGCACGCAAACCGACGTACGAACCACAGCCCGGCTGGTCAGGTACTGACTTTAGGTGCCTGTCCAGCGCCTTCCTGAAGACAGCCAGGGATCTATCATTTCTTCAAGGGCTCCGTACTAGAACCTGAGAATAGTTATCCTTATCGGTTTCAAACTTTCAGTGTCGGTGTCTTAATTAAAGGAGGGTTAAAATTGTTATTGGCGTGTGTCGATACGAATTTACCAATTTATTTAAAAACACATTATAGGGGTATTATTATGTGTGCGATAACTGGAGAATGATTACTGAACGGCTTCGAGTTTTAAAGGTTATTGTTTCTAACTTAAAGAAGAATGTACTAAAGTTTAAAGTTCTGTGGGTGCAAACTTACCAGTGTTCTAACGTACCTAAACAAAATAAATTATCTGTTTTTAAGCTATAACTGAAAAAAAATGCTTCTTCTCATCAGCTTCAAACTTTCCAAGCTGGTGGTGTATTTTGATCATAGGAACGTTTACATTATTTTTGGGCTATGTGAGTCCCAATTTGCCGATTATATTAAGTAAATTTGGATATCGGCGAGTGACTGATATGATTGGCTTCAAATCTTCAATGTTGGTGATGAATCTGACGTAGATGAAGATCACAATTTCTTTTAGCTACATAGCTGCCAATTTACCAATTTTTTTTTAAGAAAATGGAAAAACTGGGACATTGGTTTCCATGCAACAGGGTGTGAATGCTTTTCCTTATCGAATGCAATCCTAAACACTTTAAAATAGACTATAACTATAGAGAGGAAAGGTAATAAAAAATAACTGAAAAAAAATAATTTTTATGGTATTTTTTAAGTCTGAGAAATTTATTATAATTTTCCATTACGAAATATTAAAAAACTCTTTATTTTAAATAAATATTCATTATTATTATTACTGTGTTAATGAGAGCGTTATATAACATTTATAAGAGCTTTATATAATATTAGAGCGTTATATAATATAAGAGCGTTATATAACATTTATAAGATGTCAATGAATGAAGTGTGCTCCTGCTCCTGGTACTCTTGAAATATTGAGCTGTTCCTGGTACTCTTGAAATATTGAGCTGTTCCTGGTACTCTTGAAATATTGAGCTGTTCCTGGTACTCTTGAAATATTGAGCTGTTCCTGGTACTCTTGAAATATTGAGCTCCTGCTCCCGGAACCCTTGAAATATTGAGTTCCTGCTCTTGGTCCCTTGAAGGTGTTGATCTTGTGCTCTTGGTCCTCTTGGGGTGTTGATCTCTGTCTCTCTCTCTCTCTCTCTCTCAAACATGGTACTACAGTGCCTGATGAGCAATTTGGCACTTGCAAGGACGGAAGCTTAACAATGAGTGCCAAGTTGTGTCACGGGTGATGCCTGGCTCTCATACACACACCCACACACACACAAACACACACACACACACACACACACACACACACACACACACACGCCAACGTAGTCCCCATTTTTAAAAAAGGAGACAGAAAAGAGGCACTAAACTATAGACCGGTGTCACTTACATGTATAGTGTGCAAAGTCCTGGAGAAAATCATCAGGAAAAGAATGGTGGAACACCTTGAGTGGAACAGAATAATAAACACCAGACAGCATGGATTCCGGGAAGGCAAATCCTGTGTAACAAACCTCCTAGAGTTCTATGATAAAGTAACAGAGGTAAGGCAGGAGAGAGAAGGGTGGGTTGATTGCATTTTCCTGGACTGCAGGAAGGCCTTCGACACAGTTCCTCACATGAGATTAGTAAAAAAGTTGGAAGAACAAGCAGGTATAACAGGAAGGGCACTGGAATGGATCAGGGAATACCTCACAGGGAGGCAACAACGGGTCATGGTGCGTGATGAGGTATCACAGTGGGCGCCTGTGACGAGCGGTGTACCGCAGGGGTCAGTCCTAGGACCAGTGTTATTCCTGGTATATGTAAATGACATGACGGACGGGATAGACTCAGAAGTGTCTCTATTCGCGGATGATGTGAAAATAATGAGGAGAATCACATCGGAAGAGGACCAGGCAGGGCTGCAAACAGACCTGGACAAGCTCGACATCTGGTCTAGCAGTTGGCTTCTCGAATTCAATCCCTCCAAATGCAAAGTCATGAGGATCGGAGAAGGGCAAAGAAGACCGCTGACAGAGTACAAGCTAGGCGGACAAAGGCTACAAACCTCGGCAAAGGAGAAAGACCTTGGAGTGAGTATAACGCCTAGCACGTCTCCGGAGGCACACATCAACCAGATAACTGCTGCAGCATATGGGCGCCTGGCAAACCTACGAATAGCGTTTCGATACCTGAGTAAGGAGTCACTCAAGACACTACACAGTGTACGTCAGGCCCATATTGAAGTACGCAGCACCAGTATGGAACCCACACCTGGTCAAACACATCAAGAAATTAGAGAAAGTGCAAAGGTTTGCGACAAGACTAGTACCGGAGATGAGGGGTATATCCTAGAAGGAGATGTTAAGGGGACTCAACCTGACGACACTGGAGGACAGGAGAGATGGAGGAAGACACGATAACGACATATTGAGAGGAATTGGCAAGATTGTAGGGACAGAATGTTTCAGAGATGTGCCACAGCAACAAGAGGTCACAACTGGAAGTTGAAGACTCAGATGAGTGGCAAGGATGTTAAGAAATATTTCTTTAGTCACAGAGTTGTCAGGAAGTTGAACAATCTGGAGAGTGATGTAGTGGAGGCAGGATCCACACATAATTTTAAGAAGAGGTACAATAAAGCTCATGGAGCAGGGAGAGAGTGGACCTAGCAGCGACCAGTGAAGAGGCAGGGGCCAGGAGCTATGAATCGACCCTACAACCACAATTAGGTGAGTACACACACAAACATACACACAAACACACGGGCAGTAATATATTTTCTCCACTTCAGTAGACCTGGTCTGAGATCGGGCCGCGAAGACCTGGTCTGAGACCTGGCCGCGGAGACCTGGTCTGAGATCGGGCCGCGAAGACCTGGTCTGAGACCTGGCCGCGGAGACCTGGTCTGAGACCTGGCCGCGGAGACCTGGTCTGAGACCTGGCCGCGGAGACCTGGTCTGAGACCTGGCCGCGGAGACCTGGTCTGAGATCGAGCCGCGGAGACCATGATCTTCATACTAATATAACTATCATAGAAGCAGAGATCAGTATAATCGGGTCCATGGAAGTCAAGATGCAGCGTTAAGGAGCCATGATTCGAACCCCCTTTACTACTACCACTTGGCGAGTACAATTGTAGTTGTGTGGTGATGAAATAGAAACACAAGGCACATGTTGTGGTACTGTGGCAGGTGTGTGTTACTGTGACAGGTGTGTGGTACTGTGACGTGTGGTACAACGACAGGTGTATGTGGTACAATGTCAGGTGTGTGTGGTACAGTGACAGGTGTGTGTGGTACAGCGACAGGTGTGTGTGGTACAGTGACAGGTGTGTGTGGTACAGTGACAGGTGTGTGTGGTACAGTGACAAGTGTGTGTGGTACAGTGACAGGTGTGTGTGGTACAGTGACAGGTGTGTGTGGTACAATGACAGGTGTGGTACAGTGACAGGTGTGTGTAGTACAGTGACAGGTGTGTGTAGTACAGTGACAGGTGTGTGTAGTACAGTGACAGGTGTGTGTGGTAAAGTGACAGGTGTGTGTGGTAAAGTGACAGGTGTGGGTGGTACAGTGACAGGTGTGTAGTACAGTGATAGGTGTGTAGTACAGTGACAAGTGTGTGGTACAGTGACAGGTGTGTGGTACAGTACAGGTGTCTGTGGTACAGTGACAGGTGTGTAGTACAGTGACAGATGTGTGTAGTAGTGACAGGTGTGTGTAGTGACAGGTGTGTGTGTGTGGTACAATGACGTGTGTGGTACAGTGACAGGTGTGTGTAATTCAGTAACAAGTGTGTGGTATAATGACATATATGTTTGAATCAATTATCCTACCTATTTTCATGTTGTCGGCGAATTTGCTCATGTCACTAGTAATTCCCTCATCAAGGTCATTGATATATATTATAAATAACAACGGGCCTAAGACTTGTGTGGTAAAGTGACAGGTGTGTGTAGTAGTGACATATATGTGTGGTACAACGACAGGTGTGTGGTACAGTGACAGGTGTGTGGTACAGTGACAGGTGTGTGGTACAGTGACAGGTGTGTGGTACAGTGACAGGTGTGTGGTACAGTGACAGGTGTGTGTAGTAGTGACAGGTGTGTGGTACAGTGACAGGTGTGTGGTACAGTGACAGGTGTGTGGTACAGTGACAGGTGTGTGTAGTAGTGACAGGTGTGTGCTACAATGACAGGTGTGTGGTACAGTGAGAGGTGTGTGGTACAGTGACAGGTGTGTGGTACAGTGACAGGTGTGTGGTACAGTGACTGGTGTGTGGTACAGTGACTGGTGTGTGGTACAGTGACAGGTGTGTGTAGTACAGTGACAGGTGTGTGGTACAGTGACTGGTGTGGTACAGTGACTGGTGTGTAGTACAGTGACAGGTGTGTGGTACAGTGACTGGTGTGTGGTACAGTGACTGGTGTGTGGTACAGTGACATGTGTGTGGTACAGTGACTGGTGTGTGGTACAGTGACATGTGTGGTACAGTGACAGGTGTGTAGTACAGTGACAGGTGTGTCCTACTTAAAATAAAGTTTTGGTTGCTACTGGATTATAAATCTTCATTATATCCCAGAAAATGTGACGTACTTTTTTGTGAGATAAATTGAGAATGCCTCGTCTGATAGGCTTCAAACTTTCAGTGCATTTTCCTCTAAGGAAGATTTGCAGTGTTTGTAAGCAATGTAGGTTCTGTTTTTTTCCATTTTTTTTAATAAATTCCAATAATAATTTCCATCTGGTAACTACATAATGCCGTTATTAAATGTCTTCAAATCCTCTGAAGTATGTAACCTCGAGAAAGGTCTGGATTATTTCACTTCATAGTCCTCTTAAGGATGTTGATCTACAGCTCCTGAGTCTTTTGAGAATGCTAAACAGCGGTGTTAGCTTCTTGCGTTTTGAGCTAACCCCTTAAGGGTCATTCAGTGCCAGCAAGTACTGGAGGCAGCCCAAAATTATTTCAAACCTTCCACTAAAAAACACCAGACTTGAAGCCAAAATGAAAAGACATTCTCTTGTTTTCTCAGAGAGACCAATATAATAAAATTCATCAGTACGTTAAATTTTAAGCCGCTTGGATGTTTCATTATCAAGGTATGAGCGCTGAAGTGCAGCCACTTTTACTGAACGTTTGTTAATTTATATAAACTTTACTTACACAGTGGCAGTGTGCCAAAGATATGACCTCCAGCAGCTCTGAAATTCAACACCCCCAGGATATGACCTTTAGCAGGTTTGAAACTTCAGGAACACCCAGGATATGACCTTTAGCAGGTCTGAAAGTTCAAGAACACCTAGGATATGACCTACAGCAGGTCTGGAACTTCAAACACCCCCAGGATATGACCTTCATCGGGTCTGCAGCTTCAAACACACTTATAATCTAGGGAGAATTCAATGTCATTGCCAATACTTGGCGGGAGGTGAGAGTACGATCGAGTCTTCCACCACCTGGCACCTATATTGGTCTCGCCTATTTTAAAGCTTTATACATCTTTTTTGCCGAGTTATTGTGGGAGAGACAGAACTTCACCATCTCATGGCTGACCCCCAACCCCAATGATCCTCAACATTCTTCCTGTCCCTCTCTAGCGCTGCTTTTATTCTGCCCCAACACTGTTCTTAAATACAAATACAAACTTTATTTCTTTGCATGTCATAAAATTTGTTAAGCACAATGAAAGCCATTAGCATGCCTGAGCATCACTGCCCTTCCCCAGAAAAAAATCATCATCCTCTCCTCCATATGTTCACCATCTCTTACATTTGACACCCTTCATCAATTTACTTTTCATGTGCTAATCTCCATAAAAAAGCAAATTACGTACCAAAAAAAGTCGTACCTACAGCCTAGTCTTAGTCTAGCAGTGACGCCATCTTGTAGTCGATTTTGTTATTGTCTCCATAAACATGTTAGTTGACACATGTCACTATGATGAAAAGTATACCTATAGTGATTGTCGTAATTCTTTTCTTTCCTTCAAAGATTTCCGTGCGATAACTCGAGAAAACATCATCAGATCGGCTTCAAACATTCAACGCTGGTGTGCCATACCTAGTGGGGCCACTTTACCAGTTACCAGGCTGTGGTTCGTACGTTGGACTGCGTGCAGCCAGCGGTAACAGCCTGGTTGACCAGGCCCTGATCCAACATGAGGCCTGGTCACAGGCCGGGCCGCAGGGGCGTTGACCTCTGGAACTCTCTCCAGGTAAACTCCAGGTTAGTTTCCGTGCTGTAATTTGAGAATGCCTTTTCTAGTCGTCTTCAAAATTTCATCATAGCTGGCGAATCAATCCCCCCCTCCCCGTGCAATAACTCGAGAAAGCCTCTTCTAAACAGCTTCAAAATTCTTCGTATAAGGCATGTAACCGAAATAAAGACACAAAGTGCAAATCTGTCAGTCTTATTGCATAATTTAATAAAATAAATTTGGTTTGTGGGCAGTAACTAAAGAATGCCTCATCTAATCGGTTTCCAACTTTCAGTGCCGGTGCATTTTGCTCAAAGGAAGGTTTGCAATGATACTTGTGTAGGCACCACTACATTTTTATTTTAAAATTAAAAGATTGGTTTCCATGTGATCACTGGATAATGCTGCTCTGTTCACCTACAAACTTTCAATTGTTGTTATTGTAGATTCGCCGGTACTCTCCCGGCCCGGGTCTTTTCAGATGGTGACCCGGCCTTGGCTCCCTGTTGTGGAGTGTCTGAGACCTATGTCTCCCATGGGAGGAGGTACAAGTACCCCCTCATTGTCTGGGACCAATTGTCCCCAGGCCTAGCCACGTTCCCCGTCCTCACGGGGCTCGTAGGGAGAAGCTAGGCCTCTCTGGTCTGCCATCTTCCCCGCCCCAGGGGGGCTAATGAGAATGGCAGTCTTGTGAGCTGCAGGGGGTAGCAAGCTCTGGCTCTGGCACCTACCCTGCCCTAGAAGGGCTGGGCATGGTGTCTTTCGGCCAACTTTCAATGCTGGTGTATCTCACTTAGAGAAAGATTCATATTAGTTTTGGAAAGTGTATGTAGTAATTTGCTAATTTTATTTCACACACTGAGATATTAATGTCGGTGATATTACTTGAGAATGCCTCTTTTTTCGTCTTTAAACTCTTAATATCGATACTATCTATATAAAAGATTTAGATTTAAAACAGGCAATATAAGCTCTAATTTGTCAATGTTATTTAAAATATTCGGGGTGGGATATTTACCCTTCTGTAGCACTAAGATACTGACTGGTTTGTTAAACTGAAAAAAACCCAGCCTTTAACCGCCTCAATCTACAATATATATATATATATATATATATATATATATATATATATATATATATATATATATATATATATATATATATTACTCACTAATTGTACTCACCTAATTGTGGTTGCAGGGGTCGAGTCTCAGCTCCTGGCCCCGCCTCTTCGCTGTCCGCTACTGGGTCTCTGCTCTCCCTGCTCCATGAGCTCTATCATACCTCGTCTTAAAACTATGTATGGTTCCTGCCTCCACTATATCTTTCTCTAGAGTATTCCACTTCCTGACTACTCTGTGGCTGAAGAAATGCTTCCTAACATCCCTTTGACTCATCTGAGTCTTCAGCTTCCAGTTGTGTCCCCTTGTTTCTGTGTTCCCTCTCTGGAACATCCTGTCCCTGTCTACCTTGTCGATTCCCCGCAGTATTTTGTATGTCGTTATCATGTCTCCTCTGACCCTTCTTTCCTCCAGTGTTGTTAGTCCTATTTCCCTCAACCTTTCTTCATAGGACAGACCCCTGAGTTGTGGAACTAACCTTGTCGCAAACCTTTGCACTTTCTCTAGTTTCTTTACGTGCTTGACCAGGTGTGGGTTCCAGACTGGTGCTGCATATTCTAGTATGGGCCTGACGTACACGGTATACAGTGTCTTGAACGATTCCTTGTTAAGGTAACGGAACGCTAATCTTAGGTTTGCCAGTCGCCCATATGCTGCCGTGTGTGTGTGTGTGTGTGTGTGTGTGTGTGTGTGTGTGTGTGTGTGTACATAATTTCCTTTACCCATTCAAGAGGTAATTTTTTATCAAAAATCTAAATCAAATTAATAAATTTGACTTAATTCAAAGAGTTATTTCCGATGGAAATAAGTTAAAGGACCCCCAATCGAACATGGGTTCGATATCCCGGCTAGTCGCAGTGTTGTTATTGATTAAATATCACTCGTTCATGGTTACAGTACAATATGCTGCTATATATGATAATCTATGTAACTGTATTTGTGTATACCTGAATAAACTTACTTATTTACTAAATGCTGTGTTCTCTGGTATCTCCATAAAATTGATGGTTTTTCCATTGATGACGTGGAAAACTCTAAGGCAATTGCGAACCAAGTTTCAGCAAGTGATTCTAATTTATTGTTGCTACCTGGAGTCTACCTGGAGTGCATTCCGGGGATCAACGTCCCCGGGACCCGGTCCATGACCAGGCCTCCTGGTGGATCAGGGCCTAATCAACGAGGCTGTTACTGCTGGCCGCATGTAGTCCAACGTACGAACCACAGCTGGCTGATCTGGCACTGACTTTAGGTATCTGTCCAGCTCCCTTTTGTAGACAACCAGGGGCCTATTGGTAATTCCCCTTATGGCTGGTGGGAGACTGTCGAACAGTCTTGGGCCCCGGACACTTATTGTGTTTTCTCTTAGTGTACCAATGGCGACCCTACTTTTAACTAGGAGTACGTTGCATCACCTGCCAAGTTTTTTGCTTTTGTAGGGAGTAATTTCTGTGTGCAGATTAGGGACCAGTCCCTCCAGGATCTTCTAGGTGTAGATTATAATATATCTCTCTCGCCTGCGCTCCAGTGAGTACAAATCTAGCGTTCCCAGTAGTTAAGGTGTTTAACGGAACTTGTATGTGCAGTAAAGATTCTCTGTACATTCTCTAGATCTGCAATTTCACCTGCCTTGAATGGGGATGTTAATGTACAGCAGTATTCCAGCCTAGAGAGAAAAAGTGATTTAAAAAGGGTCATCATTGGCTTGGCATCACTTGTCTTGAATGTTCTCATTATCCATCCTATCAGTTTCCTTGCAGATGTAATAGTGGCATTGTTTTGGTCCTTGAAGGTGAGGTCTTCGGACATTACCACACCCAGGTCCTTCACATTACTTTTCCGCTCTATTGTGTGATTAGAGTTTGTAATATACTCAGTCCTAGCTATTATTTCCTCCAGTTTTCCATAACGGAGTAGTTGGAATTTGTCTTCATTGAACATCATATTCTCCGTTGCCCATTGGAAAACTTGGTTTATATCTTCATGGAGATTTCCCGTGTCCTCGATGGATGACACTCTCATGCAGATCCTAGTATCGTCTGCAAAGGATGATATGGTGCTATGGTTTACACCTCTGTCTATGTCTGATATGAGGATTAGGAACAGGATAGGGGTGAGTACTGTGCCTAGAGGAACAGACCAACAACAGTTATCAAAAATTAACTGGACTTCTGCGCCAGCCTTCGTCGGGTGTGGACGTCTCTCTGTCGCCTGAGTATCAGTGGCAAATTTTCCCCGTTCTCTCTAGGACGCTTGTCCTCGTCTATTTTGTCCGCCGGGCACTTTACACGAGAGGCACCTGTTCATTGGCTTACTTTAGCCAGCTCTATTTTTCCGCTCTGAGGATAATTCTTTAACGGTCTTTAGTGGGAACCGGTTAGTAAACTCAGGTGGGGTAAGATAAGATTTCTTTGGATTTTTAACCCCGGAATGTAGTGTAGACGTCCCGCTCTGCTGGGGCTTAGCAAGGGGGTCCACCGGATCTAATTGGAAACTTAAAAGTTTCTATCTCTATTTACAAAGGAACTTTTGTACCTAGGCATATTAATAATAATAATAATAATAATAAGTTTTATTTCATCGCAATTTTACATAGAGATTTACATAGAAGTGCAAGGAGAGCCACTGACATGCCAGGGCATAACGGGCAGCTTAATCTAAAAACTTATGGACTATGTACATAATATGATGATATTTCATTTGGTTAATTATAATATGGTGACACTACATTGCAGCAAGTGTTTAGCAGGATGGTAGTTAATAGTAAAAATTGAAATTATTTTTGGCCATCTTGTTATATCTACTTCATAAAATGTACATTACTATAAGTACACCCCACTCTGTATATTACTAGAAATAAAGAATTTGAATTTGAATTTCATGGCCCAGCCTTGGGCAACAAATCTTCCTCGTACCATCGAGAAGTCGGGCTCGATACGGCTTATGCTGTCAGTGGCCCTATATATCTCAACAACAACAATTAATTGCTTGTATAATAAGTAAGTTTATTCAGACACAGATACACATAAATACAGTTACACAAATTATCATACATATCAGCACGTGTAGATTGCCTAGGATAACCCAAAAAAGTCATTGACTTATTTCCATTGGGGTTCTAACAATAACAAATATGTATATTACAATAGTTTCCTTGTGTACAAAATTGATACATCTTTTTGTATATATTAAGGAAACAGCCTTGTTATGCAAAGCATAACCACCTTACAATCATTATCACGGTGGCCCGTGGACAAGTGGCAAAAACTCTCGCTTCACACGGTGAGGGTCCGGGTTCGATTCCCGGCGAAGGGGTGGAAACATCGGAAGTGTTTCCTTACACCGGTTGTCTGTGTTCACCCATCAGTAAAATGGGTACCTGGTGTTAGTCGACTGGTGTGGGTCGCATCCTGGGACAAAACTTACCTAATTTGCCTGAAATGCTATGCATAACAAGGGGCTTTCTATACAGTAGTATGTCATTGATGTCAGCTATGGTCTGTATACCTTGTACATGTACTTGTAGTAAATAAAATTATTACTATTATTATTATTATTATTATTATTATTATTATTATTATTGTATACTCATACCATTGTTTTCATTATTATATCTGACGGTGTGCATGTAACATTAAGTTTAAATGAGCTTTTTAGACACTAGCATTGGCTTTGTTCAAAGCATGGAGATTTTTAAAGAGTTGACCTGTAAAATAAATAGGCCTCAAAGTGGCAGAAATATTCGATTTTTGGCTGTTTTCCTGAGGAAAAGTAGGGCCTCCCTCCCCTCTACCCCTAGTTTATTTTATTAGTTTTTACCAGATGTTTCAATTATCAGATGCCCTAAACCATGAACAGTCATGCTTGGTTATATTTTGTTAATCCGAGAAATAGGGTGAAATATCGACTTTATGTGTGTATACCTGGAGAGGGGGTCAACGCCCCTGCGGCCCGTTCTGTGACCAGGCCTCATGTGATGATGGATACAAAATGGAGGACACATGTTCTATAGTAGAGGCCTGGGGACTTGATTAATGAACAGAGGAAAGCTTGCTTTAGTGGTTGGAATGCCCACAGTGTATATTTTGGGCTCTTTGTCAGTTGGAATTTGTTGAATTTTGTGTAAAATTACCAACTTCTCTGCACTTTATATAATGTTTCTGATATTTGAATGAGTAGTTTTTGTGCTTAATTGATAAAATGGAAGGCATTCTAGCAAAATAGCTAAGAACTGAGCAGGGCTCAAAGTGGGTAAAATTGCTGCTGCATAAATTTTGCCCAGACTTCCAATATTTTAAGTGCATATTTCTGTAAGTTTTCCATCAAATTTTGTATTTTTGGTGTTATTACCATCAGAAAAAGATTATCTACCATTTCAGAGCATAAAATTATACAGTGGTACCTCTACTTACGAGCAAAATTCGTTCCAGTCGGCTATTCAAGTGCCGCTACCGAAGGAATTTTTTCCCATAAGAAATAATGAAAATTAGGTTAATCCATTTCAGACCCCCAAAAATACACTTACAAAAGCACCTACAAAAATACACTTACATAATTGTTCGAGTTGGGAGCTGCTCGTAAGTAGAGATACCACTGTATTTTTTTTCTTGAAGGTCACAATAGTGAAAGGGTTGGTATCAGTTGTTGAAAAATAGTTTTGTTTAAGGATTTTCTTTCTTTCATCAGAGGTTTGTAAAACAGTCAACATATGTACTATATAATGCCAGACATTTTGTCTTAGTCCTTATCTGTTTACTTTTTTAACAGCATGGCATCTTTGAAGATATGGAGAGCAATAGAGGAGTCTCCTTGGGGAGCATTACCAAGCATGGGTCCCCAGTGGATGATTAAATCATTTACAAACAACCAAGGATACTTGACAATGGTGACAGATGGATGTGGACTCTGGGGTGAGAAGAGGAGTGCTAAGTACATCTTGGAGCAGGCAGAGGTAAGTACAAGGATAACAAATACCAATGTTCCATAACTTCAACAGAACCATTTAAGAATCTGAGCAGTCTTTCCTTTTTTTTAATATCTTGTACTAATCATTATTATGTATGTTATTCATGTAGATAGTTATTGAAAGATAATGAAGCAGCACATGAGAGATAGAAAGGAATAATGAATGATATTATAGTATATATGTGATTAAAAATACTATTACATTAGATCACCACCTTTTGTGCCTCCATCTACTATATTTTTTATCTGTTCACCATTTATTTTTTGGTTTCCTCCTTGCACTTTGATGTGGCCAGTCATTGAGGTGGCACAGGCAGGTGAATTCAACTCCCACTTGGCTCAGGTCATTTTGTTTCATAGTAGACCTACCTTTAATTGCACCCACTCTCCCTCGCCTCCCTACCATGACACCACCAGTTGCCTTATGGGCACTTACTATATGATTGCTCTCTGCTTTGTTATCATTCCATTTCTGATCTTTTTTTTATCACCCCATGTTGTGTCTGGATATTAATCATGGTATCAAAAAGGAAATCTAGTATAGGTGAAGGTGCAAAAAAGTGTAACCATGAAACTATGCCTCTGCTGCAGCTGCAGCCAAAGCCTGTAGTGAGAGGGAATCAACATTTCATTCAATTCAACGCAGTGAGGAAAAGACAAGAGTTTTTGTGATGAGTAACTGAAATTGTGACCTGTTGAAAAAATGGGGAAGCAGTCAGTAGAGCTAAATAAAACTGAAATGCTGAATGGATGGATTCAGGAGAAAACAAAGGAATGTACCCCATTTAATTTCCTTGTGATCCATGAGAAGGCTTATCTTACTATAAAACTGTAAGTAGAAAGGAATGCCTGCAACTGAATATACATTTAGTCATGGTTGGTTTAATAATTTTAAAATGTTCAGTAAGCTTCGTAATGTAAAGTTCAGTGGTGAGAATGCCTTCTCTGACCACAGACAGCAGAAAATTTTCCTGCAAAGTTGCTGGAAATGATTTATGAGGGATGGCTATGCACCTGAGCAAGTGTTTAATGCTGATGCAGTAGGATTGTTGTGGAAGATGCCCTCTAGAAACTAACATCATCAAGCATGAGAAAAGTGCTCCAGGATTCAGTGCAGCAAAGGACCATTTCAGCTTGCTGCTGAATGCTTGTTTATTGCTCAAAGAATCTCCGTGTTGTAAAGCAGAAAACTAAAATCCCATAAGTTTTTCACTCCACCCATCGCATTTTCATGTGTAGCTCTGTTTTTGTGGAACAAAATTCAGGCAGAAGGTGGTTGTATACTAAAATCAAATCTTCTGATACTGTATTTCTTTTTAGCCACAGTAGCCATTTTTCACTAAGGTATGATGACCCAAAGAAGGAAACACATTCACCGTCATTCATGAGTTTTTTTTTATATATATATAAAAATACAGCACTCACTAATACTGTACCTGTTGAACATGTTACATACTGTGATACATATTGTATTACCCAACACTGAAAAATGTTTATATAGAAAAGAACTAGAAAACAAAGTGCCATGAAGCTTTGTTAGGAATATATTCAAGAGAAATTATAAAATAATAGATGATTGAAATATATACGACTTCATTTTTGCTGTTTGTCTCTTAAGGTAGATTAGATAAATAACACCACACCCAGCCTACCATCCTCAACCATCCTTCAAACTGTTACGCAACTTCTCAATCCTCACCCACTGTACCAGTCCTCAACCTGCCAATCCTCACCCAGCCTACCAATACTCATCCAGTTTACCCTGAACATATTAATTTTTCCTGATGACATTGTCTCTGGAATGTTATAGAAATGGTCTCTCTTACTGGGATATGGTTTTGTGAATACAGTGGACCCTCGGTTAACGAATACCCCGGAAATCGTGCAATTATGTAAGTATAATTTTGTAAGTTCTTGTGGAAGTGTATTTTTGGGGGTCTGAAATAGACTAACCTACGTGAAATTTTTCCTTAAGGGAGTAAATTCGTTCGGTAATGGCACTTGAGCAGACTTCAGGAGTGAAGTTTTTATGAAACTCGGGGGTCCACTGTAAACTGTTTGGGAAGCATCCAGAACAATAAACATCCCTTTTTCAATATCATGGAAAGTGATCAAGTATTTCTACCCAAATTTGTTTAACATGCTGTATGCAGAAAGTCCTCGATTTGCCCTGGGATGATTTTGGTTACAGTATCTTCATTTCCAACTTATTAAGATTTTTAACTGAAGATATATCTTGGATTGCTCTTCACCCATCTATTCTCAATGCATTACATTACTTAAGTTAAGAAAAATGTCATCCTTGGACCATTAGTGTAAGGAGAGCAACAGATGTCTAGGGAATATTGTCCCCTAGATAGAACTTCAGACACAATTCTCTACTCAAATTTTTATTGCCTTTGATATACAAAGTCAGTCAGATTTATCAGTGCAATACAGTAGTGAAAAAATATGCTTGAAAATGTTCTGTTTCGTAGTTTCACAGTATACCAAGATTTTAATGTTACAATAACATAAGATAAGATAAGATAAGATTTCTTCGGATTTTTAACCTCGGAAGGTTAGCCACCCAGGATAACCCAAGAAAGTCAGTGCGTCATCGAGGACTGTCTGTCTTATTTCCATTGGGGTCCTTAATCTTGTCCCCCAGGATGCGACCCACACCAGTCGACTAACAACCCAGGTACCTATTTGCTGCTAGGTGAACATGACAACAGGTGTAAGGAAACACGTCGAAATGTTTCCACCCGCCGGGAATCGAACCCGGGCCCTCCGAGGGTGTGTGAAGCGAGAGCTCAAGCCACCAGACCACCAGACCACTTATTCATAATATACATAGTGTGTGTGCTGTATATTATGGTAAAATACCTTTTTTTAATTCATGCATTCTTGTTTATCAGGTTTGGTCTCCATGTTTAGAGAGTGGCAGTAAGGAAATATCAGATCTGGTATTAGCAGAGTTGACCAAACCAAGTGTCAAAGCAGTGTGGACTGACAATAGAGAGAGTGTAACCCTCAGTATTTCTTCAGAACTACATAGCTTTTCATACAGATGGGAGTTTGAACTGAAACGTCTTTCAGATGAGTTGGTTAGTTGTATGATATGTGATCCAGTTCAGTATCTACCATAAAAAAATATATAATTAATGATGATATCCCCTGAAAGCCTTTGATTAGCTTTGTACTTTAATGCTTTATTTCAATAGGTAAATGGTGTATATTGGTGTGGAATATTGAGATTATTAACCCTTTGGGGGTCGACAGGCCTTTGTGGAAACCTGTTCCTGAGGTCGAAAATTTTTGGGAAAAAAAAATAATTTTTTCTTATGAAATGATAGAGAATTATTTTCCGATCATAACGCCACCAAAATTATGAAATTTGATCGAAAACTAACGGAATTATGCTTTCGCGAAGTTAGCGGTATCGACGACATTTACGCATCGGCGATTTCGCCCACTTTGATCCCTATTTTCGGCAAATTCCAATGTTTCAAGTCTACTAAAATTATAGCTATTTCGCTAGAACTCCATTTCTTCTATCGATTGAGCACAAGAAACCGCCTATTTATCAATTTCCACTACCCAAAATAGTGGTCAGAAAATGGCAATTTGGCCAATTTCACACAAATTTCAAACGATGCCAATTTGAAAATAGGGTCCAAAATAAACAAGGCAGACATTCCTGGCACTAAAATAACATCTCTGTTCATTAGTCACGTCTCCAGGCCCCTCTTACATTACTTTTATTTTTCATTTTGAATTTTTATTCTCACAAAAAATAGAAGATTTACTGTTATGTATACAACTGCATCATTGTAAAAATGGTATAAATAATATCAGAGCACTTGTGCATGAATATTAGACTCGCCAGTTGATGTGTATTGGACGCATGGTGTGATTTGTTTACTCTTGAACATCGTCAAAAATCGAACATTTTCGCTACTTTGAGCTCAATTTCAAGGTACTTGTCATTGTCAAACCAATCAAAATCATCTCTATTTCTGTAATATATCTTCCATTCTATCAAATGAGACCAAGAAAACGAGAATACATCAATAAATACCATACGAAAATAGACTGCAAAGTCGCTGTTTTAAACGAAAAAAACGGTCGGAGTTTTTTTTCTCTCATTATGCAGTGTGTGGTGCAGGATTTTTTTTATACTGCACACACTGACCACATAGACCCATTCTTTTATATGTAGGGCTACCAGCCGTTTCCCACTTAATTTGAGGCCGCTAGAATTTACGCGTACTAGTACGGCACCAACCCCTGCTCGTAAAACGTACTAGTACGGCACTGACCCCGAAAGGGTTAATAGTCTAATATCTTACCTGCAATACAGTTATAGATTTTTTAGATACAGTACATGTATTTTGATTATTTATTAAAATTCTATGCTAAAATAAAACTTGCTGTGCAGTACACTGTAATTAAAGTACTTTAATCTGTCTGTTTTTTGTAATTTTTTCCCTTGGAAATTATTCTTTTTGGAATACGTAGTTAGTTTCTTAGAGAATCTCCTCCAAATATAATAGTTGCCCTTATGGACACTTAAAGCATTTTTTAAAGAATTTTGCCTGTTCACCAAGTTATTCAATAACTGCAGCAGTAGGTATTTCAAGAAAAAAATACAGTGGACCCCCGAGTTTCGGTCACCTCGGAAATCGTACAATTATGTAAGTGTAATATTGTAAGTGCTTTTGTAAGTGTATCTTTGGGGGTCTGAAATGGACTAACCTACTTGACATTATTCCTTAAGGGAGTAAATTCGTTCGGTAATGGCACTTAAGCAGCCTTCTGGAATGAATTATGACCGAAACTCAGAGGTCCACTGTACATAGAACGAATAATGATGCCTCAGCAAGAATTTATTACTGTAGTACTGTAGATGTAAAACACATGGAAGCAGAAAAAATGAAAAATGTTATTCAGTGAAAGGACAGTGTGGTGGTGATTAAGTTGTGTTGCAGTGTAAATTTACTTTGCTTCCTCACCTTCCCAGGAAAAGGGACAAAAAAAGAACTCCTTTAATGTCCACCACAGTAGTTCTCCTTTATTATCAAGACCAATCAATCTGTTGAACTGAGATTACAGTTTACGTAATTATATATCATTAAATAATAATTCTAGGTATAACTTTCTTTCAACAAACCAGCCATATCCCACCAAGGCAGGGTGGCCCAAAAAGAAAAACTAACGTTTCTCTTTTTAACTTTAGTAATGTATACTGGAGAAGGGGTTACTAGTCCCTTGTTTCCGGCATTTTAGTTGCCTCTTATGACACACATGGCTTGCGAAGGAAGAATTCTGTTCCATTTTTCCATTTAGAATTCTAGGTAACTATCTTAGCTTTATTAAAATAAACCTTCAAGTAGTCAAGAAGTAAGATTAGATGTAGCACTGTACAATTTGCATTTAATTATAATACATAGAGTTATTTCTTGCACATATTTAATACAAAATACTGTACATACTGAGCTTCATAATGTTGTATTTATAATGAATAAAAATGTTATAGGTAGTAGTAGGTAGTATAGGTTATAGGTAGTAGGTTGGTAGACAGCAACCACCCAGGGAGGTACTACCATCCTGCCAGGTGACTGTGAAACAGAAACCTGAAACTGTTTTACATGATGGTAGGATTGCTGGTGTCTTTTTTCTGTCTCATAAACATGCAAGATTTCAGGTACGTCTTGCTACTTCTACTTACACTTAGGTCACACTACGCAAACATGTACACGTTTATTGTATACACACTCATCTGAGTTTTCTTTGATTTTATCTTAATAGTTCTTGTTCTTATTGCTTTTCCCTTTCATATCCATGGGGAAGTGGAATAAGAATCTTTCCTCCGTAAGCATGCGTGTTGTAAAAGTCAACTAAAATGCCGGGAACAATGGGCTAGTAACCCCTTTTCCTGTATAGCTTACTAAAAAGAAGAAGAAGAAAATCGTCAAAGTGGGATGTTTGAATGTGCGTGGATGTTGTGCGAATGATAAGAAAGAGATGATTGTAGATGTTATGAATGAAAAGAAGCTGGATGTCCTGGCTTTAAGTGAGACAAAGCTGAAGGGGGTAGGAGAGTTTCAGTGGGGAGAAATAAATGGGATTAGATCAGGGGTTTCAAATAGAGTTAGAGCTAAAGAAGGAGTGGCAATAATGTTGAATAATCAGTTATGGCAGGTAAAGAAGGAATATAAATGTATAAATTCAAGGATTATGTGGAGTAAAATAAAGGTTGGATGTGAAAAGTGGGTTATAGTAAGTGTTTATGCACCTGGAGAAGAGAAGTGTAGAGGGAGAGAGAGATTTTGGGAAATGTTGAGTGAGTGTGTGGGGAGTTTTGAACCAAGTGAGAGAGTAATTGTGGTTGGGGATCTTAATGCTAAAGTGGGTAAAAATGTTGTGGATGGAGTAGTAGGTAAATTTGGGGTGCAAGGGGTAAATGTAAATGGGGAGCCATTAATTGAGCTATGTGTAGAAAGAGGTTTGGTAATAAGTAATACATATTTTATGAAAAAGAGGATAAATAAATATACAAGGTATGATATAGCACGTAAGGAAAGTAGTTTGTTGGATTATGTATTGGTGGATAAAAGGTTGATGAGTAGGCTTCAGGATGTACATGTTTATAGAGGGGCAACGGATATATCAGATCATTATTTGGTTGTAGCTACAGTTAGAGTAAAAGGTAGATGGGACAAAAGAAAATGGCAACAGCAAGTAAGAGAGAGGTAAAAGTGTATAAACTAAGGGAGGAGGAAGTTAGGGTGAGATATAAGCAACTATTGGCAGAAAGGTGGGCTAGTGCAAGTAGGAGTAGTGGGGGGGTTGAAGAGAGTTGGGATAGTTTTAAAAATGCAGTATTAGAATGTGGGGCAGAAGTTTGTGGCTATAGGAGGGTGGGTGCAGGAGGAAAGAGGAGTGAGTGGTGGAATGAAGAAGTAAAGGGTGTGATAAAAGAGAAAAAGGTAGCTTATGAGAGGTTTTACAAAACAGAAGTGTTAGTAGAAGAGCAGAGTATATGGAGAGTAAAAGAAAGGTGAAGAGAGTGGTGAGAGAGTGCAAAAGAAGAGCGGATGGAAGAATGGGAGAGGCTCTGTCAAGAAATTTTGCTGAAAACAAGAAAAAATTTTGGAGTGAGATAAACAAGGTAAGAAAGCCTAGGGAACGAATGGATTTGTCAGTTAAAAACAGAGTAGGGAGTTAGTAGATGGGGAGCTGGAGGTATTGGGTAGATGGCGGGAATATTTTGAGGAACTTTTAAATGTCGATGAAAAGAGGGAGGCGATAATTTCATGTACTGGCCAGGGAGGTACAACATCGTTTAGGAGTGAAGAAGAGCAGGATGTGAGTGTGGGGGAGGTGCGTGAGGCATTACGTAGAATGAAAGGGGTAAAGCAGCTGGAATTGACGGAATCATGACAGAAATGTTAAAAGCAGGGGGATATAGTGCTGGAGTGGTTGGTATTTTTGTTTAATAAATGTATGAAAGAGGGGAAGGTACCTAGGGATTGGCAGCGAGCATGTATAGTTCCTTTATATAAAGGGAAGGGGGATAAAAGAGAGTGTAAAAATTATAGGGGAATAAGTTTACTGAGTATACCAGGTAAAGTGTATGGCAGGGTTATTATTGAAAGAATTAGAGGTAAGACAGAGAGTAGGATTGCAGATGAGCAAGGAGGCTTTAGAGTGGGTAGGGGATGTGTAGATCAAGTGTTTACAGTGAAGCATATATGTGAACAGTATTTAGATAAAGGTAGAGAAGTTTTTATTGCATTTATGGATTTAGAAAAGGCATATGATAGAGTGGATAGGGAGCAATGTGGCAAATGTTGCAAGTGTATGGAATAGGTAGTAAGTTACTGAAGGCTGTAAAGAGTTTTTATGAGGATAGTGAGGCTCAGGTTAGGGTGTGTAGGAGAGAGGGAGATTACTTCCGGTAAAAGTAGGTCTTAGACAGGGATGTGTAATGTCACCATGGTTGTTTAATATATTTATAGATGGGGTTGTAAAAGAAGTAAATGCTAGGGTGTTGGGGAGAGGGGTGGGATTAAATTATGGAGAATTAAATGCAAAATGGGAGTTGACACAGTTACTTTTTGCTGATGATACTGTGCTTATGGGAGATTCTAAAGAAAAGTTGCAAAGGTTAGTGGACGAGTTTGGGAGAGTGTGTAAAGGTAGAAAGTTAAAAGTGAACATAGATAAGAGTAAGGTGATGAGGGTATCAAACGATTTAAATAAAGAAAAATTGGATATCACATTGGAGAGAGGGATTATGGAAGAAGTAAATGTTTTCAGATATTTGGGAGTTGACGTGTCAGCGGATGGGTTTATGAAGGATGAGGTTAACCATAGAATTGATGAAGGAAAAAAGGTGAGTGGTGCATTGAGGTATCTGTGGAGACAAAAACGTTATCCATGGAGGCAAAGAAGGGAATGTACGAAAGTATAGTGGTACCAACACTCTTATATGGGTGTGAAGCATGGGTTGCAAATGCTGCAACGAGGAGGAGGCTGGAGGCAGTGGAGATGTCCTGTCTAAGGGCAATGTGTGGTGTAAATATTATGCAGAAAATTCGGAATGTGGAAATTAGGAGAAGGTGTGGAGTTACTAAAAGTATTTGTCAGAGGGCTGAAGAGGGGTTGTTGAGGTGGTTTGGTCATTTAGAGAGAATGGATCAAAGTAGAATGACTTGGAGAGCGTATAAATCTGTAGGGAAGGAAGGCGGGGTAGGGTCGTCCTAGAAAAGGTTGGAGGGAAGGGGTAAAGGAGGTTTTGTGGGCGAGGGCTTGGACTTCCAGCAAGCATGTGTGAGCGTGTTAGATAGGAGTGAATGGAGCGAATGGTTTTGGGACATGACGATCTGTTGGAGTGTGAGCAGGGTAACATTGTGTGAAGGGATTCAGGGAAACCAGTTAATTGATTTAGTTGGACTTGAGTCCTGGAAATGGGAAGTACAATGCCTGCACTTTAAAGGAGGGGTCTGAGATAGTGACAGCTGGGAGGGACTTTTCTCAGCTGTCGTATCTGAGCTCCTCTGCAAAGACAGTGATTATGTATGAGTGTGGTGAAAGTGTTGAATGATGATGAAAGTTTTTTCTTTTTGGGGATTTTCTTTCTTTTTGGGTCACCCTGCCTCGGTGGGAGACGGCCGACTTGTTGAAAAAAAAAAAAAAAAAAAAATGTTATAAGTCACCCAGATAGTAAAAAAACCACAAGGGGATTATCATAGTGCATTAACATCTGTGCTACTATTATTAATTACTCATTGCACCTCTTAAGATTTTTGTTGTCTTTATTAAGACATTAATGATTCATATTTCACCAATTAAATATTTTCCTGGTGGTGAGGATTGGTTTGTGGAATGTATTAGAATAAATTTGCTTGTTTTTGTACATGATGATGATGATGATGATGATTGTTAATTTGTGCCCACTGGTACTTCTAGTTCAATCATCACTGGGTTACACCCATGCTGGTGCAGGTTCAGCAGCTGGCCTCAAGAGTAAAGCAACTCACTACAGAGGTGGAACACAAACGAAGGCAGTTGGATGAGCTTCTTCCAGACAACAAATCTCCAACCAGTGTGTGTTTAAAACATGAATAAATTTTACAGTAGAAATAAATAGCAGACATTAGGTTATAGAAGCGTCAAGTAACTCAGTTTTGTTTCTCACAGCATTTGGGTTATGTAAATATCGACATGAACTTTTAAAAAACTAGAATACATCATTAGCCATTCTCTTTTATTTCTCATGTACTATGGTCTAGTTAGTTACAATACTTGAGAGCATT
Organism: Cherax destructor; assembly: GCA_009830355.1. NCBI lineage: Eukaryota > Metazoa > Arthropoda > Malacostraca > Decapoda > Parastacidae > Cherax > Cherax destructor. The sequence continues at coordinate 109,632 of WNWK01003291.1, forward strand.
AACCATCAGTGCCATGTTAGTGGTATATAAATCTTTTCCCACCATTAAACTAAAAGTAATGTCATATACTAGTACAGTGGACCCCATGTTAACGGCCGGCTCCAAACACTAACAATTATGTAAGTTTATTTTTTTAAGTGCTTTTGTAAGTGTATGTTTGGGGGTCCAAAAAGACTACTCTAATTTACATTATTCCTTAAGTTAATAAATTCGTTCGGTAACGGCACTTGAACAGCATTCTGGAACGAATTATGGCCGTTAACCGGGGGTCCACTGTATTTGTATTCTGAACATAAAAAGTAGCTTAATAGTAAATTAAGAAAATTGTGACAAAAAATAAATACTGCAGTGCGAGACATAACTGATAGCATTGGTATGTGTCACTTTTTTTGCGGGAATTTATACTAATGATACATAGTGAGTGAATGAGACCAACTGACATACTTAGCAGATAACTAAAATCAGCTGACATACATAGCATGTAACTGAATCCAATGACATACATAGCAAGTACAAGTAGTTTGGATGTGTTTTTAGTAAGTACAGTCATACCTCGGTTAACGAAGGCGTCGGATAACGATAAATTCGGTTAGCGATACATTTTTACGTCAAAATATTGACTCGGTTTACGATGATTGCTTCAGTTTACGATATTCGTCCTGGACGCGTCCGCGTGTTACTCAGCTGTGCGGGCACTCCAGGGAGCGTCAGTGTGCTATTGTTTACAAGCAAGAGCGACCACCACCCACTTCACCCACGCATTCATACCAGTATATTGTCATTATTCCACTGTTTTTAGTGCTTACAACTGCTAAATAAGCCACCATGGGCCCCAAGAAAGCTCCTAGTGCCAAGCCTGTGGTTAAGAGTGTAGCAGGGAGTGAAGCATTCATGCAGGGAGTGTAGCATTGATGCAGGGAGTGAAGCATTGATGCAGGGAGTGTAGCATTGATGCAGGGAGTGTAGCATTGATGCAGGGAGTGTAGCATTGATGCAGGGAGTGTAGCATTGATGCAGGGAGTGTAGCATTGATGCAGGGAGTGTAGCATTGATGCAGGAGTGTAGCATTGATGCGGAGTGTAGCATTGATGCAGGGAGTGTAGCATTGATGCAGGGAGTGTAGCATTAATGCAGGGAGTGTAGCATTGATGCAGGGAGTGTAGCATTGATGCAGGGAGTGTAGCATTGATGCAGGGAGTGTAGCATTGATGCAGGGAGTGTAGCATTGATGCAGGGAGTGTAGCATTGATGCAGGGAGTGTAGCATTGATGCAGGGAGTGTAGCATTGATGCAGGGAGTGTAGCATTGATGCAGGGAGTGTAGCATTGATGCAGGGAGTGTAGCATTGATGCAGGGAGTGTAGCATTGATGCAGGGAGTGTAGCATTGATGCAGGGAGTGTAGCATTGATGCAGGGAGTGTAGCATTGATGCAGGGAGTGTAGCATTAGCAGGGAGGTAGCATGTCAGGGAGTGTAGCATTGATGCAGGGAGTGTAGCAGGCATGCAGGGAGTGTAGCATCATGCAGGGAGTGAGCATGCATGCAGGAGTGTAGCAGGCATGCAGGGAGTGTAGCAGGCATGCAGGGAGTGAAGCATGATGCAGGGTGCAGCATTCATGCAGAGTGACATTCATGCAGGGAGTGTAGCATTCAAAGAAAAAGGCCAGTAACCCCAGAAAAGAACTTGCCACCTGCAGTGTTAATGGAAGGGGATTCCCCTTCCAAACACTAGCATACTACAGTGGACCCTCGGTTTTCGTTGAAAATTCTTTCCAGAATGCTGTTTGAGTGCCATTACCAAACGAATTTGTTCCCATAAGGACAAATGTAAATTAGATTAGTCATTTCAGACCCCCCAAAAGTACACTTACATAAGCACTTACGAAAATACACTTACATAATTGTTCGAGTTTGGAGATGCACGAAAACCGAGGGTCCACTGTATACTCCATCCTTTCCCCTCCTCCCGTCCTCCACACATCAACAACTCTTCAGTAAATGTAATTGACATGTTATTGTACTATATTTACATGTATTTCTTTAATGTTCATTAAATTGTGTATTATTTAATGTCAAAAAGTTCTAAAAAATATTTTATTTTACTACTTTTGGAAGTCTGGAACGGATTAATTTTATTTCCATTATTTCTTATGGGGAAAATTGATTTGGATAACGATTGATTCGGTTACAGATACGCCCTCTCTGATGGATTAATATCGTTAACCAAGGTATGACTGTAGTATGTTTGCTTTCAAGGTTTTAATTGTATAGAGCTGTGAATAACCTTTGAATTTCAGTGTCTTGCAAATCCCACAGTTGCCTCCTCCCCTCATCTCTGTATTATAAAGTGACATTTTCTTTTAGAGGTAACTAAAACCAGCTGACATACATAACATGTGACTAAATAAATGTGATGTACGTACATAGCAAGATAAAAATTTTTTAGTATAAGGATTCTTTGTTTTTTGCCTGAGGTATCTTTCATAAGAGCATTCTTGTTTATGTCATGTATTTTTTCAGAAAACTCCAAGACCACCAAGAATAAAGATAACCTAATTGAGTCTTCAGCTGAGGTAGTGTTAGTTAATGGAGCCTGGGTAGTGCTTCAGGATCATCTCGCTCATTATCCACAAATTATGAGTCATCTTACTAAAATGCGGTAGGTCTTAGGTATCATCTGTTGCTGTCATAAGGTTGTGAAGTAATGCTAAATAAATGTTAAATAATTCTGTACATACAAATTAATGAAATACAGTTTGTATTTAATTAGAGAAATCATAAGTTTGTATAATTGTCATTTTTTCAGTAAAAGTGAGCAATAGAGCTATGCCTAAAAAATGCAGTATAGTACACACATTACTTACCTTAAAATATTTTCATCCTTAGCTTATAGCAAGTGAATATATTTATTGTAAGAATCCTGAATAAATGAAGAATGAGTATACAGTGGTACCTCGAATTACGAGCTTAATTCGTTCCAGACGGCTATTCAAGTGCTGATACCGAAGGAATTTTTTCCCATAAGAAATAATGAAAATTAGATTAATCCATTTCAGACCCCCAAAAATACACTTACAAAAGCACCTACAAAAATACACTTACATAATTGTTCGAGTTGGGAGCTGCTCGTAAGTAGAGGTACCACTGTAATTGAAAACCACTGCATTAGCAAAATGTTGTAAAGCGAAGCGCTGTAAAGCAGGGCCCGCCTGTACTTGCATTATTGATAAGATTTTTTTTTTCACTGGCTGAACATAGTGGACTAACCTTACTTAACTTAACTTGGTAATATCATTTCTTAGAACGCAAGCATCCGAGAAAGTTATGAATGTATCAGCACCAAGTAGTGGGAAGAATTTACTTGTCGCATCCAACAAGAGAAATCAGAATAGCAGAAGGACACTGGAGGTAAATTATATGACATGCAGTACTGTACTATACAGATTTTAATTTTAACTGATAACCTTACATTTTTTTTTTTTTTTTTACCTCATTGACCATCTTCCACTAAGGTTCAATGTCCCCTCCAAAAAAAACAAAACACATTCACCATTATTTATTCAATCTCTCTCTCGCCAAAAGTGTTCTGGCATCATAATGCAGGTGACTTTTCAACTTCAGCATCCCCACCCCTCTTTCAGAGAACAAGTTCCCACTTCTAGGATGCAAGTTTGGCTACCCAGTTTGTCTGAATTTCTTCGTAACTCTTACCTTGTTCATACTCCAACAGCTCATCAAGCATTGACAACCACTTGTTTCCATCACTCCAGTCTAAAATATTCACACAAGTCTGCCAGATGTTCAAGCCTTCAAAATTTTCCTCTACCTCTTCCTTCCAACCATTCCTGGGACAACATCTACCTCCTTCCACTCAAGATTCTTGAATCTGTACTTATGTCCCCTCTTTCCTTTCTCAGTTTACAGATAAATTCTGATGTCTCATAATTGTTTCAGTATTAATAAGTTATGCCAGCTGCAGAATATTTTGAGTTAGTCTTATTTTCCTAGTGAATTTTTTTTTTACTACACCAGCAGTCTCCCACCTAGGTAGGGTTATGGCTGGCACTTTGAAAAAAAAATAAAGTGGAAAAGGGGGTAGGCTCATATACAGCACTCCAAGAGTGATTCAGCAACACCACACCAGTGTTTGTTGCATAGGAGAATATTCTGAGTCACTATTACTTGAATCAGCACTCTCCTCCATATAGTACATATATTCCACTCCACTGTCATTGCCCAAATCACTCCATTCACTATCTAAATCAGAGGCAAAATGCTGTTGGCATTTGCTTTGTGTGACAAGACCAGAGGTGGAAGGCACTGCTATATCTTGGGTTAAACTAGCACTTCCTTCATTCCTGGTCATACCGTCATTACTGTCCCCATGAAAACCAGAAAATGATGCTCCTTTATCATCATCATCCTCATTGTCACTGGTGTCAGGATTGAACAGAATTTCCTGGATTTCACTGTGAGAAATGTTGGAGTGTCAGCCAGCCATTGTAAGCTTATCTTTCCTGGGTGACATTACCCACAATGCCCCACATATACCTATGCAGCATGAATTTTTTTTCCGAGGAGGCAAGCATGAGGTAGTTAGTGACCCAAAGAACATAGCTGAGACCTAAAATCGTGGTGCTTGGCAAATCTGAGGCCTAGGAAAATTGTGCTTATTATTATGTCACATAGTACAGTGGAACCCCGGTTTTTGTCTGGTCCAGATATCGTACAATTTGGATTTTGACCACTTTTTTTGGCGAATTTTTACCCTGGGTTTCGTACATCCGCTCGGAAATCGTCTGTATCAGACGCATCCGCCTGGGTCGCTCATACGTTCGTGATACTAATAAGTAATAATAATAATCACTCTTAGGCACATTAAATGTCTTATTTTAGGTTAATATAGACATTTTCATTAATCCATCTATGATATTTTCTTCAAAATTATATAAGAAACACATTACATAGCATATAAACATGCCTTTGTTAACTCGTTCACTAAGAGTGTCCCTCTAGTCTTAACGCCATGGTAATAATACTAATACATAATAATAATCACTCTTGGATACATTAAATGTGTTATTTTAGGTTAATATAGACATTTTCATTAATCCATCTATGATATTTTCTTCAAAATTATATAAGAAACATGTTACATAGCATATAAACATGCAATGTTTAGGTATATGCTATGTAAACATGCAATGTTTATAGCATATAAACATGCAATGTTTATATGCTATAGAGGTGTGCTAGACAGGCAGAGAGAAAACATTATATTTTCTCTGGTCCAGCATCAGAGAAAACGTGTATGAATCTGCGTTGGCCCAGTCACCTGCCCTTAATACATAATGCTTTTGTTTACAATTCTCGGCATGAATTATTCATTATGTCTCCCTTTGCTTATGATGGCATCTAAAGGTAGTTGTTAGAAATTATTAAACTCAGTGAACATGGTATGTCGATGGTAATAATATGGCTCTGAGCCGCATTAAATATCGTGTAGCTAGGATGTGGAAGAGTTGGAGGAGAAATATCACCCTAACAAAGCTGTTGCAAGCCGTGTCTGCATTGTCCAGTGACTCTCAAGCTGATCCTAGTGTTAGTAAAAGACAAAGAAGGGAAGTAACCCCGGATAGGGCTTTGATGCCTGAAGTCTCTTCAATAAAGGTAAAAGTGATTTAAATGTTCATTTATCCATTAAAATTAGTCATTTATATTTATTTCTCAATGTTTTCTGTATGTAAAACTATAGTTATTCTCTATAAAATGTATTTTTTGTTAATACAGTGGTACCTCGAGTTACGATATTTTTTCGTTCGAGAATGCTGTTCAAGTGCCATTACCAAACGAATTTATCCCCATAAGGAATAATGTAAAATAGACTAGTCCTTTTACACCCCCAAAACTATACTTACAAAAGCATTTAAAAAAATAAACTTACATAAAAGGGCGATTTTGGGGACCATCGTAACTCGAGGTACCACTGTATTTTTGGGTGTCTGGAACAGATTAATTGGATTTACATTATTTCTTATTGGAAAATATTACTTCTGTTTTCGTCCATTTCGGATTTCGACTGACCTTCTGGAACGGATTAAGGACGAAAACTGGGTTTCCACTGTACTTGCATACTAGTATATTGGACACAGTTTAAAGGTTAAGCTGGAACACATCTGCATAAAGCGGGGGAAAACTGTATATACTAATGTTGGTTTTGTTATCATGTATTTTTATGTTTTTGTGAAATTATTATACAGCATATATAAATGCTGTATTATTTAATTCTTTATGTAGTAATACATTTATTTTTCATTTTCCAGTCAGAGACACAGGCAGAAAGGGAAGAAAGAGAAGCTAAAGAAGAGAGGGAACGTAGAGCCAACATTCAAAGGATAACACAAGGAACTGCTATCCCAGCAACACAAACAAAAAAGAAGAAAAAATTAAACATTTGATTAATGTCAGGCTTTGCTTCAGTCTTAAAATTTTATCAAACTATTGGAAATAAGATTAACAAATTAAAAATACAAAAATCTTGTGAAGGGTGATAAGAATAAGTAAATAAGGCAAAAGAAATTGCATTATCTAAGATTGCAATTAAGAAATGAATGACTCTAAAGATATTTGTAATAATAGATAAAATAGTTTCCTGTCTAGTCATGGACAGGTTGGGTGAATAATTTGTGGGGCAACCTCAGAACTGCATTCTCCTATTAACAAGTACAGTACTCAATAAGCCAGTTATTTCTCACTAAAGCAGTGCCAATTCTTTTCATGATAATAGTCATCTGGTATCCCGCTGTCATTTGATTGGCAAGGCTTAAAGTTGACAGAAGTTCAATGCCTGTATCTGAAAAGTGTGTTAAATATAATGAAAATGACACTTGTTACTTGACAGTATTTTTCACATTCTACCTTCATAGAAAACAAATGTCATTATATTCCAGTTAATCATCCACAGAAATATCACAATTGTCATAGACCAAAATATGTCATTGGTTATCTCCAAACAAACCCTGTCTGCCTCCTACTCCATAATTTGTTTTCCTTTTTTATACCCTTCAATTCACTTGAATACTTTCTTCACCACTTTATTGCACTTCAGACATTTAAAATGACTATAACATCTTAGCACATACTCCTCAATCAGAGAAGTTACAGACTTTTGCACTCTACATCTTTTCGTGAAACTTTTATTCATTAATGTAACAAATACATTTGTTAAGGACAGTAATAGTAATATATTGAGTTTCACAGTTTACTGACAATTGGATACACTTCATCTTGTGAGCTAATTACACTTCTCCAAGGTATTTTTAGTAGTTACTGTACAGTACATAATTTCTGGTGGGTAGAATGGTGAGTTACATTGGTTATATAAAGCCATTTGTGATGTTTATACCTTTTTTTTTTTTGGGGGGGGGGGGGAAGGAAATAGCTCATAAAGAATTTAAAGTCTTATTGTCCTCAAGTTTGGTAAATGTTTTATTTATAAAGATTAATTTTAGACCAGTCCAGGTACATGTACAGTATTATAGGAAATATTTGTCCATTTACCTTTGTAATTTAATGACATATTATAATGCTTTTCTTGGTTCATAGGGAAATGTTTTTAAGGTTGTTATTATTTTATCTCCATTGTCAAAAACACAGGAAATGTCAGAGCTTTTTGCTTGATTTTTAATGTTTCTCATTCATAAACCCAAATAAAAACTTATCAGTACCCTTGTAATCATTTTTGTCCATGTTCTGCAAGGCTAGATAAAATTGAGTTGCACATCCCTGTACAATTTTATACACAAAACACTTTAATTTAATTTTTTTTTTAAACAATTCCCAGCACAACGAGCTTGACTAGCAACAAAGAATACATAAGGGAACATAAAAGGCTAAAGACAACTTGTCCTCAGCTTAACAGCATGTTATACTACTAGCTCCTCATTACCAGTTAGAATAAAAAAAATCCCATAACTCATGTCCAAACCTTAAACACTTAAGTCTTGTCCTCGATCCACAAAACCACTTGATTGGTAACTGAAGAGATGGTGGAATTTCAAGGAATATAATTCATAGCTGATGAGAAAGATTTCTAGTCTTTGCCATCTGCTATGAACCTGACTGGTTTATTGCCCATCAAATACACGAATAGCATTAAGGCTCCAATTAACCTTTACACACTTAAGGCTGTTTGTGTGGTCAGTGAAGCACTCTTGATTCAAGGAGTTGGAGCTACCCCTACCCTTCCTTGGACCAAACCTGATTGCCTCTCATTCAGTAGGCACTGTGACCCCGATAAGTTTAGTATTTTACCATGAATATATGTACGTAATAGTGATTAATCTTATATATTACCACTTTAGGGTATTTTTATCCCTAAAATGCAGTGCTGTATGACCCTGGCAGGTTTAGCAATTAGTTTTTATTATAAGAATAAGAATAATAATAATACATATCCCTAAAATGAGGATTAAAGTAAATTCTTAGCATATATAACATATATAATCTTTCCGAGACTAGAACTGCCTCGGAACCTCTTACAATAATTGTTCTATTCAAGGGGAATACTTTGATACTTGTGAAGGGCTCCCCTCAAGGAAGGTTCCTTGACGCTGGTGAGGGGCTCTTGATCTAGGGAATTGGATCTGTGCTTCGTTTCCCTGAATTGAACCTGAATGCCTTCCATCCCCCCCATGCGCTGTATAATCCTATGGGTTTAGCGCTCCCCATGATTATAATAATAATAATAATAATAATAATAATAATTGTGAAGGGCTCTTGATCCAAGGAATTGGAGCTATCTTTCTCTTCTAAAGATCAAGCCAAATTACCTCTCAATAGCCAGGCTCTGTAGCAAGCTTACGGTTCCATTTTACACTTACCCTTCAAGGGGTGAATTACCATATCAGTAAAGTGCTCTTGATCCAAGATATCTGAATCACTCTCATTGTATCAAACCTGATTATTTTTCATTCTTCAATTTATTCTTACAAGTTGAGCACTTGCCCATGAATATATAGATATTATTATGACAAGTATGGGTGTGTGTGGAAGTTTGAGTGTCCAGTACAGTATGGTGTTATAAAAGTAGTACTGGGAATAAAAAATAATTATGTACGTATTTGATAAGTGTAGACAAAAAAATACGTACATATTCTAATTTCTGACGCTAGTTTTTCCTTTGGTGGCAGGTGCTAGTGCACAAATCAGTCTGTTGCTAAATTATTTAAGTATATTTTTTAATCATATGTGTAGAAGTAATTATGTTTCAGTAATAGTAATTAGCATACACATTAACCTGTGTATTCATCAAAGTAAAGGAAGAAGTAAGTAAGAGTAAGGTTATGAGGGTATGGAACAAGTTAGGTAAAGAAAAATTGGATAGCACATTGGAGGGAGTATGGAAGAAGTGAATGTGTTCAGATATTTGGAAGTAAAATTGTCAGCAGATAGGTTTATGAAGGATGAGGCTAACCATAGAAATTAGTAAGAAAAAAAAGGTGAGTGGTGCACTGAGGTATCTGTGGAGACGAAAAACATTATTCATGGAGGCAAAGAAGGAAATGTACTGGAGTATAGTGGTACCAACACACTTATATGGGTGTGAAGCATGGGTTGTAAATGCTGCAGCAAGCAGGAGGCTTATTACAATAATAATAATAATAGTAGTATTTGTAATAATATACTTTAATAACAATATGAAGAACAATAATATTTGTAATAATAATAATGTATATACAGTACTATAACTATTTTTCAATAATAATAATACGTATATAATTCAATAATAATAATAATATCCTTCAATGAAAGTGCGAGATGGAAGTCTGTTTAAACGTTTTGGACTGGTATAATTACTGGTCCTTTCTCTCTCCCCTGAAGTTGCATCATTATTATTATTATTATAACTGAGTTGGTAGCGCACTCAGCTCACACACACTGAGGTCCATGTTTGATCCCGGGTACGGGTGGAAACAAACCATACCATGGGTGGGGTTCAAACCCGCGGTCAGAGTCTCAAAACTCCAGACTCTCTGACCGCGGGTTCGAACCCCACCCGTGGTATGGTTTGTTTGCAATCTTGTCATTACGATTTCGTGAGACGGGTGGAAACATTAGAACTGTCTCCTTAAGACACCTGCTGACCATGTTCACCCATCAGTAAAATATGTACCTGGGTGTTAGTCGACTGGTGTGGGTCGCATCCTGGGGACAAAATTGACCTAATTTGCCCGAAATGCTCTGCATAACAAGAAATTTCTATATAGTAGTATGTCACTGATATCAGCTAGGCCTGTATACCTTGTATATGTACTTGTAGAAATAAAGATATTATTATTATTATTCCCTTGAAAGCGCTAAACCCGTTAAGTTTAGTACTTCTTTTTTATTATAATAATAATGACAACCATTAATAGAAGATAATGAGAATTGAGCCGAGAAAGGAGAGGGGTACCTCAAATTTTTTTTTAGCTCGAGAGCACCACTAATAAAATGGTAGATATGTTTGCAATAAGCTCCAATATTCTGAAATTATTAATGTAGATATACTTTTTTTTGGCAATTTAAACTTTGTGGAAGAAGTCTAAATGTATCTATACATCTTGTGAATCTAAGCTAGCAAAATATATATATTAAGATTTATAAACCTCTTGTATAGTTAATCTTACAGGTGTCATGTAATAAGCGTTACTAAAAGATAAATATATACATATTTAAATATAATTAAAGAAGATGAATTACCTGACTGGTAAGTGAATGACGTAAATAATTAAAAACTATTGTGTTTTTAATATAATTTTAAATTAGATATATTTTTCTTTTTAGTCAATATTGTAAAGGTTAATATTTTTGTTATCAACTAATTTTCTTTATTTTTTTAAGAAAAATGCATTTTTATATTTTTATTATATAAATATATAGTTTAGATGTTGAGTTGGTGTGCAGCAGCTGACTGAGAGTAAACAATCAGTGTTGGCAGCAGCAGGTAGTGTCTATAACAGCTGTGATCATGGCCAGTCCTAGAACAAGACGTGTGTTGGCCGAAATTAAGCCCAAAGATGAGAATAGTGTGAGTAAAGATGACTTAACTAAAGCACTTGAAGGTATTGAGCTTCTCGAGGTGATATTTACCACTCAGTCAGAAATGGGTTATTACCGTTGTTGACGAGGTCAAGGCTGCAATTATAATTTGACCTACTTCCGGTCTGTACCGTAAATAAAGGTCAAGCTCTTGTCAATTTCTTTGTTGTGTAAATAAAGGGAGTAACCATTATTTAATGCCTTTCAAGGGAAATAGGTGCCTTATGCCAATAGCATTAAGGGTTATCCTAGGTAATTTACACTGTGTATGATAATTTTACTTATGTGTACCTGTTCTTAAATAAACTTACTTAATGAAGGGCTTTTGAAGCAAGAAATTGTATTTATTATTTATTTCAGATCTCTGCATATACAATATATGCACCCCTCAAGGGAGGTTCCTTGGCGCTGGTGAGGGGCTCTTGATCTAGGGAATTGGATCTGTGCTCCAGTTCCCTGAATTGAGTCTGAATACTTTCCATCCCCCCCCACATGTGCTGCATAATCCTACGGGTTTAGTGCTCGACCATGATTATAATAATACAAAATATGCAATAATCAGAATGCCCATGGAATGCCTGCATTTTGGGAAAAACTTAAGGCTAATATCAAGAATCAGTTTTAGTTTTTATTCAAAGGTTCTGTTACAAAGTATTTACAAAGATGAAAAATATAATTTATAAAATTAAAAAATTAAAATAATTGTTTAGTTGTAAAAGGGCGAGGGGAACTAATTTATGAACTTGTAATACCCAAAATGACATATGCCTTCAGATCATTTTGTTTTGTACTGTAATTTTGAAATAAAGGTCTGTAACTATTTGTATTTGTATAATTCAATTTACTGTAAGTTATCTGAAGGTTATTTCAGCAGACATGGATATACTTTAAGCACAATAATTTTTCTCTGTAAAATTTTTTAGTGCAACATTTGTCTGAATGAAGGTAATTGAAACATATGGTATAGTATATAAGGGGGTGGGGGAAGGCAATATAGCAGAAACAAGGAATACTGTAGGATGAATAATGGATGAATACTTGACAGACTATTGCTATAATGAATTGCATTAAGATAAGGAAATGCTTTTTAACAGTAGCTTTGAAGTGACTGGCAGAGAGGGAAACTGGAATCTGGCAGGTTTCAAATTTTGAGGCCTTTTATAAGCATTGAGTTTTACATTGGTCGAGTCATACATAGGGATATCAGAGGTATTTATATTTTGCATTGTGGCTATGAGTTCTGTTGCAGCTATCCAGGAAGAGTTTCAGATGAAGGTTTATATTTGTATTGATTGTCTTGTATATATAGTATGTACAGTAGTATAAAGTGAATGTTTTGTATGCTGAGTAAGTTTTCAATTTTTGAAGAGGAGGGGGTGTGTTGTCTAGCACTTGAGTGATCATTCATACAGCAATTTTTTGTTGAGTTATAATTGGCTTTGGTGATTTGCTGCTTTAGATCCCCAGGCACAAATACCATAAGTGAGGAGAAAATAGATTAGAGAATAGTACTGAGAAATTAATGCTGTTTGAGGCACATAGTAATGTATCTTACAGAGGATGCCCACTGTTTTGGAGACGTACTTGGTTATGTGCTGGATGTGAGCATTGAATTTTAACTTGCTGTCAAGGTATACCCCTAAGAATTTTCCCTCATTTTGTTTTACAATAAGTGAATCATTTATTTTTTATATTGAGTTATACATTTATAACTATTTCCAAACATCTTGTAGAAAGTCTTGTCATTATTAAGAGTAAGTCTATTGGTGGTCATCCAGGTAGCTCGCCCTTAAGCGTTACTGAGAGAAACCAGATCTGAATGGGAGATGTCAAAAGTTGTCATCTGCAAACAAAACAGGTTTAAGTACCTGAGAGGCATTGGGAAGGTCATTGATGTAGATTAGTAAAAGCAGAGGGCCAAGTGCACTTCCCTGATGCATTTCTGCGTTAATAGGTCAAGTTGATGAGGTTGTTAGTGGTGGAGACATGTTGGTGTCTGCAGTTGTGGTTTGATGTGTGGATGTGTGTCTTGTAACAGAATAGGCCACATGAAAAGTAAGATTGTGTAATAAAATGCAGTTGCAGTATTTTTAAGTGTCAGGCAAAGAGAGTAACTTAAGAGATATCAGTAACAAAAGCAGATTACTCTACACTTTTAAATTTTGAAATAGACTTTAGATAGTATGTTGATGGGTAAATCCTAAAGTTATCCATAACATAGGGTGCATGAAGCACATCAATATGTGAAAAAAAAACAGTATGGAGAGGTGATATATCCACACCTTAAAGAATAAAAGACAAAGTAGGAAGAGTCTAAAGCTGAGCTACAAAATAGCTTTCAGAGCTTAAAAATATGAGTTATAGAGAAAGGCTAAAAATAACCATATTTAAAATATGAAGTACAGTGGTACCTCGAGTTACGAGCTTAATTCGTTCCAGACGGCTATTCAAGTGCCGATACCGAAGGAATTTTTTCCCATAAGAAATAATGAAAATTAGATTAATCCATTTCAGACCCTCAAAAATACACTTTCAAAAGCACCTACAAAAATACACTTATATAATTGTTCGAGTTGGGAGCTGCTCGTAAGTAGAGGTACCACTGTATATTGAATATAAAGATTGATAATAAGAGTAGATATGGAAGAGGCCATGGTTATAAATTGAAGAAGTAGTAAAAGAATAGGGGTGGGTTAGAAGAGAAGGTACAGTAGTATGTGCCATGGCTACTGGGAATAAAAAATTACTGCATATGATAGATTAAATATAAAGAAGGGGCACACGAGCATTGCTTTGTCAATATACTGTGGCTACAGTTAGATAAAAATAATATAAGCAACTCCAGGAACTAAGACTATTCACCTGCAAATGCAAATTGGTGGGTACATTTGCTCACATACATCATCTGTCACTGTAATTTTTATGTACTATGCAGTGTAGATATGAAATCAGTGATTTGGAGATTCTTTGCTTTTCATATGTACTGTATATAAAAATTAAATATGCTCTTTGGGTACATTAGCACAATTAATGTAAGCTATATTATGTTTTTTATTCGTAACAGCAATGTTTTGAGTGTGGGGCCCCCAATCCCCAATGGGCATCGGTGTCTTATGGAATTTGGATATGTCTTGAGTGCTCAGGAAAACACCGTGGTCTTGGCGTACACTTATCATTTGTTCGTTCGGTCACCATGGACAAGTGGAAGGACAATGAACTGGAAAAGATGAAGGTGAGTAAAATACATATGATAGGTTAGTTGAAGTACACTTACTGCTCTATTCAAATGCTTTATGAACTAGCCTTGAAATGAGTGCTTGAATTTTGATTAAGGATTGCACTTCCAGTTACAGTACTGTATTTGCTATAGAAAAGTCAAGAAAATTATGTTATCATTTTAGTTATCAGTATACAGTATATTGGATCGTTTGATGTACAAATGTGTATTTGTCACAGGTCAAAATGTGCAACAATTACAAAGATACTGTGGAGCTTTTTGAAAAAGGTGGAAACTATATTCAGAATTACTTCATAACCCTATAGCTTTGGAAAATGTTTGCAGATTTTTGTTTGTGACTTACCATAAAGCCCTTGGGGAATTACTGTAGTAATTTGGACAGACATGAGATGACTGAGCATCCTCATGTTACCATTATCCATTGTACAGTGGACCCCCGAGTTTCGTAAAAACTTCACTCCTGAAGTCTGCTCAAGTGCCATTACCGAACGAATTTACTCCCTTAAGGAAAAATTTCACGTAGGTTAGTTTATTTCAGACCCCCAAAAATACACTTCCACAAGAACTTACAAAATTATACTTACATAATTGCACGATTTCCGGGGTATTCGTTAACCGAGGGTCCACTGTATGTTATAGCCTTATAATACACTAGTGGGTCAAAAAAATAAATGTTATAAGCTAGCAAGTGCTGTAATGCAAAGCACAATTTTTTTAAATCGAGGTTAGAATTTCATGTTATTTGATGAAAAGTAAAAGAAATATTAGTTTTCTCACCTGACATAATGGCTAAACATTGTTTCATTTTGTATTCATATTTTTAGAGAAATTAAAATTTCTCAAGAACAATGTACATGCTACTTTTAATAAAGTATGAAATTATGGGAGCCACAATATTCATGTTAAGTTTGTTCTTGGGTACTTGTAACCATATCATAAATACCTGTATTGTAATTGTGTGTTCATTTCATATCAAAATGAACATGGGTAATGGCACTGAGATTTTAGAAAAAAATGAATTATAGTACAGCCTCTCCTCACTTAACGACAGAGTTCCATTCCTAAGACCACGTCGGTAAACGAATTCTTCACTAAGTGAGGAGCATACTATAATCATAGTGGGTTTGTGTCAACCATCTTTGATATTACAGTGGACCCCCAAGTTTCGGCCATAATTCATTACAGAACACTGTTCAAGTGCCATTACCAAATGAATTTGTTCCCATAAGGAATAATGTAAAGTAGGTTAGTCCATTTCAGACCCCCAAAAATACACTTACAAAAGCACTTACAATATTACACTTACATAATTGTTCAAGTTTTGAGGTGGTCGAAACTCGGGGGTCCACTGTATTTTTATGTCACCTTTGCACCATTTATAACATTTCTGGCATATTTTTTAATGTTTATACAGTAGTGTATTGTATATATTATAATAAACAGAATAGAGGAAATCAACTCTAATATACATTATTTAGGTATGCATACTTGTCAGAGAGCCCATCATAAGTCCAAGTCGTCAGTAAATGAGTACAGTGGACCCCCAGTGTTCGTGATGCTCCAAACTCGAACAATTATCTAAGTGTATTTTTGTAAGTGCTTTTGTAAGTGTATTTTTGGGGGTCTGAAAGGACTAGTCTAATTTACATTATTCCTTATGGGAATAAACTCGTTTGGTAATGGCACTTGAACAGCATTCTGGAACGAAAAAATCACATAAACCGGGGGTCCACTGTATGTCGCTAAGTGAGGAGAGGCTGTATAACAAATCACTGATTGGAATAAAGTTTTATTGGTATGGGCACCCACTTTCCCTTTAAATAGTGTAATTTATTCAGTGAAATCAATCAGTAAATTTTTAAGACAGTCATGATTTGAGGCATACCCATTAAATGGGATCACTCTGTTAATGATCCTAGTATTTCTGCAAAAACAATTTTCTGGCTTTATTGCATAAGAGAATCTTACCTTGTTTCTCAATATTCTAGTTTAAAGACACTTTTTTTACAGGTTGGTGGGAATAAAAGAGCCAGAGAGTTCTTAGAGAGTCAAAAGGATTATGACCATCATGCATCCTTGCAGCAGAAGTACAATACAAGAGCTGCTGCCCTCTACAGGGATAAGGTGAGGTTTCATTCTGAAGAGAGCTTTAGTAGTCATGACTTAAAGCTTTCTGCAGAGAAAGGACTGTTTTGCTTTACCAAGAGCAAAAAGTCATCTATAATAAAGCCTTGCTCTACATTATCTGTCAGTTATACTTGTCGACAGTACCTATCATCCAGCAACCTTGGGAAAGATGTTTTCACAGGTTCTTTTAGGTCTCATTTCTTGCTATTCAATCTGTTACCTTCATGTTTTTATTTTTAATAAATTTCATTTAAATCTATTAAGTCTCAATGATTAAAAAAGGTGTTACAGTATGACTCCAATTTGCCAGTATCTATAACATTTTAAAAAATAATTGAACACTGTTTCCAAAGGATGGTACTCTGCATCAAAGGGGCTGAGGGATAATCATAGTAATTTTATAGTGTTTTTGTTCTTGTGCAGTTCACCTGTAGTAGTGAAGTTTGGAAGTGTACGTATAAGTGAACATAAAAAGAATAAGGTGATGAGAATAAGTAGGTGTATGGTGAAAGAAGAATAGGTAAGAATGGGTGGAATTACTTTAGATTATAAGAAGTGAATATATATTATGTAAAAGTAGATACAACAGCATATAGTTGTGAAGGGTGAAATAAATAGCAGAATAGTGGATGGAAAGAAGTTTGCAAGAATATTGAAGCTTGTGTAAAGAAAGCAATTTGTCAATGGATGCAAAAATGGAAGTATAACACAATAGTTCTGACTTTTATGGGTATGGAACAAGGTCTTCAAATGTTGCAACAAGAAGGTTGGCAGTAGATTTGTCTTGTCTGAGATTAAGATATAATTTAAAGGTATAATTTAAAGAGTAGTTCTCAAGATTATTTGGTACTATAAAAAGAATAGAGCAGAGTAATAATGTGCAAATCTGGAGTGAGATGGAAGGTGGTAGGTGGAAAGACGGCCAGAGTTTGAGAAAGAGTTGGATAATGTACGTGACAAAGGTCGGAGGATGAATATGTGAGCATGTTAAGTTTGAGTCAGTGTACAAAATGAAAGAAATGAGTTTTCCTACAAGTTCAGATATTACACTTAGAACTGTAAAATACTTATCAGTGATAGAGGCTCGAGAGAATTGTTGTTAGAATGTTACTAATACATAAGTTTTCTTATGCCATGTTTGAATTTGTGCTTTCATTGAATTGAAGATGAGATTGTTTGTACCCCACTGAAGGATGAAATGAAACCATAATTAAGTAATGTTCTGGTGTGAGGTCAGTTGGAAAGGAAACTACATTCGAGTTTATAGACAAAGGAAATATAGGAGAAGAAAGTTCTGTATTATATAAACAGTAAACTTTGCAGCAAAATCTTTCAGATATATAAGACTAGCAATATCATCCTTAAGTCTGGGAGAGAATAATTCCAGACACAGTATTAATGGTATACAGTGTATGTCTTTTGTAAATAATCTTTGCCTAAATAAAAATGTAAGAAGTGGAATGTTTTTAGAATTTTTTAAAATGTTGTAGACTATAATTATAGAGCAGATTTGAACATTTTAAAAGATTTAGGCCTTTACAATAAGAGTCGGGATCCTTCCTTGGAATTGGCCAAGTGACTGCATACTTTAAAAGAATTTGTAAGTGTCTTATCATAGTAAGTGCAAAAATTGGAAGCATGTTTTATCAAAATATGAGATTTAGGGAAGGCTTTGTAAAACTTGCAGTTGGAACATTTTTATACATGTTGCTGGAAAAATTCTGATTGTTGTAAAATATGATAGGTTTTTTAGCAGAGTATTTTTTTTTACTACTGTACAGAATTTCTTTAAAAATCTATCATGTAATTTACTGTGTAATATACAGTATATCAACCACAGGTTGCAGCACTCACACAAGGCAAACCTTGGAGCATAGAAACTTCATCTGCACAGAATTATCACTCTACATCAATTCCCAAGTCTTCTTCAACCACATCCTTCAAGACATCTGGTATGACCCTAAAGTTTAACTGATATTGTGCATTGCTCCAAGTATCTTACTTTTATTTTTTAATTAAGCTTTGATCCTCCTTATATTGTACTGTACATTTGTAAAGTTTTAGGATAAGTTGTAATTCTCTTAATCCTTTTAAGTTTCTGTAAATTTGTAGTGTGTGTATCTGCTTCAGTACCTATGCATTGTACAATCTTTTGTGATGGTCCTCTAGTTGGAATATATAATCTTTTGTAGATTTGTATTAGCGACAGGTGTGAATGTCACTTTTCATTAGCTCAAGGGATCATAAAATGCAGTAGTGTATATTAAAATATTAAAGGACATCATCCTGGCTACTTGCTGTATTGTATTTCAGCATTTTTTTCACTTAATGGTAAACCTTATCTTTTTAATCTTTGTGCAATCTGTGCCAAAGTGATTTGTTTTTATGTAATTTTATCATTGTATTTCTTCATCCTGCAAGAAATGACACGCAAAAGTAAACAAAGTGTCATTTGTTATCCTAGCTGACAATAGAACCCTATATTAACCATGCATATTACAGGGCAGAACATGTACTCTTCCACTGGCAATGGTTATAATGGCTACAATAGTGGTGGTTATAATGACTGTCAAGGAGGATATCAGGGTGGTTACCAAGACCCCAGCATTAAAAGCCAAACGGAAGCATTTTTTGCAAAAGTACAAGATGAAAATTCTTCTCGGCCAGAGTAAGTGATATTTCACTGTTACCTAAAAAAAAATATATTACTATTTAAAAAAAGAATGTACTAGCTAATGGTTACACAGCAACCAATGTAATATATATTTTTAAATGAGTGGAACAAAATTTGATGATTGGGATGTATAGTCCTGTTAACTACTTGGTCAGTTTGAGTTTCTCTCTGAAAATACAAGTTAAAATTGGAGATAGTGCACTCCCGGGCATTAAATATTTCCAGAGAAGCCTGGCTAGTCATTATTGTATGTCTAGTAAGACCTAATAAGGAAGTTGACAGTGAACATAGATAAGAGTAAGGTGATGAGGGTATCAAATGAGTTAGGTAAGGAAAAATTGGATATAAAATTGGATGGAAGAAGTGAATGTGTTCAGATATTTGGGAGTGGATGTGTTGGCAGATGGTTATATCAAGGATGAGGTAACCCATAGAATTGATGAAGGGAAAAAGGTGGGTGGTGTATTGAGGTATCTGGAGACAAAAAAAAGTTATCCAATGAGGCAAAGAAGGGAATGTATGAAAGTATAGTAGTACCAACATTCTTGTATGGATGTGAAGCATGGATTGTAAATGTTGCAGTGAGAAGGACACTGGAGGCAGTGGAGATGTCATGTCTAAGGGCAATGTGTGGCATAAATATTATGTAGAGAATTTGTAGTGTGAAAATTAGGAAGAGGTATGGAGCTACTAAAAGTATTATTCAGAGGGCTGAGGAGGGGTTGTTGAGGTGGTTTGGTCATTGAGAGAGAGGATGGAGCACAATAGGATGATTTGGAAGGTGTATAAATTTGTAGTGGAGGGAAGGCAGGGTTGGAAAGGATAGAGTGAGGGGGTATAGGAGGTTTTGTTTGCAAGGGGCTTGGACATACAGCAGGCATGTGTGAGTGTGTTAGATAGGTGTGAGTGGAGAAGAGTGGTTTTTGGGACTTCACAAGCTATTGGAGTGTGAGCAGGGTATTTTGTGAAGGGATTCAGGGAAACTGGTTAGCCGGACTTGAGTCCTGGAAGCAGGAAGTGTAGTCCCTGCACTGTAAAAGAGGGGTTTGGGATATTTGCTGTTTAGAGTGACATCTAAACTGTCGTATGTGCACGTCTCTGGCAAGACATTGATAGTGGGAATGATGGTGAAAGTGTTTGTTTTTGGGGCACTCTACCTTGGTGGGAGACAGCCAGCATGTTAAAAAAAAAAAAAAATCTAGTTAGGCATGCACTTCATCTGTGAATAACATAAAACAGTCGATGATATCTAAGATATTTAGCAGCTTTTTATATTGAATGACTTAAAGGCTCGTTTAGAAATTGTATAGTAGAGGATTCTTTGCAGCATTACCAAAAAAATTTGATCCTGGTCATAATTCATCTAAAACAGGCATATTTTATTTAAATTGAGTATGTATGAATTAAATATGTGAAACCAGTACAAAGGCTGCACTCTTCTAACCTCAGTTTATTAAAAGATATTCCTTGATTGGTTTTATAGGCTTGAGGCTGCTTTGTAAGGAAATATTCCTTCATCGATCCATGATGGGTGTGTATGTAAATTTTACATTAGAGTACTACTAAACCAGTACCCTGATGCATACCTCTCACTGTCTATATATAAAACAGCACTCATCTCATGGCTAAACAAACTTAATGCTTACCTTTACTTTGTTGACCTTAGTCAAGTTAATGGAAATAGACTATGTATTTGCTGTTGCAAGCCATGTACATCTGGTTGGATGGATGATGTAGCAACACAAAGAATATTTTGCAGGTGCCTGTCAGTAATGTAGGAACCTTTTTGTTTTTTAGCTTCTGTATATTAATTTTTAGATGCTAAACTAGAAATGCTTCCACAAAGATAGAAGCTTCTTTGCATGATCATATTTGAAGATGATCACTATTTGGCAAATCTTCTGTGTGCTCAGAACCTAATTACATATACCCATATTTGGCTAATCAAGAACTTAGTTTAAAAGTTGCATCACCTATTCTAATTTTCCTAAAAAAGTATTGTAACCTCAAGGATTTTTATTAGTGAGAAATTTTGTCTTTGGCATGTTTTACATGTTAATATGTCATATTGTGAATGATTTGCATTTGCTGTTATTTTAATGTTCTTAATGCAGTATTGTACTATTTAAAAAAAAAAAGTTTCAATACAGACAAGGAACACTGCTTTGAAAAAATGCTTTGAATAAATATTTCTTCCAATCTTGAAAATTTATGAGCCATCTGATATAATTTGAATGAGAAATGTATATTTTTAAGTTTTATATATATATATTGCTGGTGCCTTTTTTTCTGTCTTATAAACATGCGAGATTTCAGGTACATCTTGCTACTTCTACTTACACTTAGGTCACACTACACATGCATGTACAAACATATATATACACACCCCTCTGAGTTTTCTTCTATTTTCTTACTAGTTCTTGTTCTTGTTTATTTCCTCTTATCTCCATGGGAAGTGGAACTTACTTACTTCCTCTGTAAGCCATGTGTGTCTTGAGAGGTGACTAAAATGCTGGGAGCAAGGGGCTAGTAACCCCTTCTCCTGTATACATTACTAAAGTTAAAAAGAGAAACTTTTGTTTTTCTTTTGGGGCCACCCTGCTTCTGTGGGATACGGCTGGTTTGTTGAAAGAAGAAGAGATGTTGTAAATAAAAATTATTAAGCATTATGGAAAATAAGGCAAAGCTTGGATTTTTAAATGAAAATCAGTTTACTCCACAGTCACCTTCCACCTTCTCAAGGAGGACGATACTCCGGGTTTGGCAATTGCCCCAATCAACCTCCAAAGAGTGCGTCAACAGAAATACTTGACACTGCCCTCAGTTCTTTATCTACAGTAAGTGTCAGTCTAGTTGTGAGGTTTGTGAGACACTGCTTTAAATAGGAAGTGAAAGAGACAGAGCAGTATTGAGAGAGGACTATATTAAAGCTTATTTTGAGATGAAAATGATATATGTACAATAATAGCAAAATGGTTTAATATGGCATTAATGAATAGGTAATGAGAAGTGAATCATGAAATGTATAATAAAAAAAAAGTATGTAACTGGAAATGTATGTAACTGGACTTCATTCCCATTTCTTGCATTGTGCCTTAATGCCTCCCATTTCTCAGGTGCTATGTGACTGCTGTGAGTTTAGTACTTCCCCCTAATTAAAATAAATATAAAATTACATATAAATGCAAAATAAATACAGGAATAGTTGAATGATAGCTCTAGGTCTTTCATGTTGCAATCAGCACATCAAGAGCTTGCAATGTTGCAGAAATGAGTAGGCAGTCCAGATAGATTCATTCAAGGGAATGCTTCCCTGAACAAATCTGCCTGGACTTCCTCCTAATTTCTGCAACACTGCAAACTCCTAATGTGTTGATTGCTACATGAAAGGCCTAGAGCTATCATTCAACTCCCCTTGTGGTTATTTTCTTCCTTTTATTGCTTGTTCGTGATTCTTGCAACAAATATAAGCGATAACAAGCAGCTACATCTGAGAAATGATTGTATGGTACTCCTATATTTAATAAGAAAGGAAGAATGTGAAATAAAAAAAAAGTATAATCATATGATAGAGATAGAAGGGTCAGTGAGGTTAGAGGTTAAGATATTATAGAAAAATGTATAGCATATTAAGGGAAAATATAAAGCGCAGTAGTAAATAAGTTGTGCTTTTGCAAAGACACTGCTTATAAACATAGGTCAGAAAGTTCTTAAAGGTAGTTGTCCAGCAGTAGTATAGTAGTAACAGTAGAGCAGTTGTAGCAGTGGGTGAGCAGATAGTAGTAGTAGTAGTAGTGGTGGAGCTGGAGAAATGTGTTGAAGTAGATTTATATTTAGGGATCACCTTTTCTGCAAGCTGCTACTAGAAAACAATGTTACAAAGTCTATGAATATAGAGAAGGGTGTCCAAGTAGTGTGTGCTTGAAATGTTCATTATCATGCAGTCCAGAATGACTAATAAACCTAACATGTCAGTTATGAATAAGAGGGAAATTAAAAGTGAACACAGGAAAGAGTAAGGTGATGAGAGTAACAAAATCTAGGCAATGAAAGATTTTATATCAGAATGGAGGGAGGGAGTATGGAGGAAGTAAATGTATTTAGATATTTTGAAGTGGGCTTGTCTGCTGATTACTCTATGAAAGATGAGGTGAACTGCAGAATAGACAGGGATATCTGTTGAGACAAAGAATTTTATCCATAGAGGCAAAAAGAGGAATGTGTATAGTGTTACCAACACTTGTATGGGTGAGGCATGAGCTTTAATTGCAGTAGCAAAGAGAAAGATGGAGGCAGTGGAGATGCCTTGTTTGAGGGTGATGTGTGGTGTGAAGATGCAGAAAAAAAGGATGTAGAGATTAGAAAACCATGTGGGGTTGTTGAGGTGGTTTGAGCTTATGAAGAGGATGGAGCAGGACAGAATGACTAAAGAGGGTATATAATCTGGGGGTGCAAGGAAGGAAGGAAGGAAGGAAGGAAGGTGTCATCCCAGCAGGAATTATAGGGAGGGGGGTAAAAGAGGTTTAGAGTGCTAGGGGCCTGAACATCCAGCAAGCTTGTGTTAGCACATTAGGTTAAGGTCAAGACAAGAGGTTTATATGACTTTATGTTCTGTTGGAGTATGAGCAAGGTAATATTTATGAAAGGATTCAGAGAAACTGGTTAGCCAGACTCGAGTCCTGGAGGTAGAAGTAGAGTGCCTGCACTCTAAAGGAAAGGTGAAGATGCTGCAGCTCAGAGGGTCATTTGAAATATGATATTAGCACACTTCTGGCAAGGCAGTGATTTAAGTGAATGCATTTTGTTAAATTATAGCCACATTGTTTTCAGATACAATTATTACAAGATCCTAAGGTGACATTTAATACAGTAACTTAAAATTAGATGCCATTAAATAGTTGAGGTAAACTGAAGACTCAGTTTATTATGATTAATAAATATATACTTATCAAAGATAGTATGATCAATTAAAATATTTTAAATTTGCCAAAAAAAGTAGTGTTAACATTATTACAGCAGGTAAAAGTATGAGAACTTGTTGGTATGGAAGGCAAGAAACCATCAGGTGTGCATCAGGCAACTATAATCTTGTTAGTTGTTTTTGGGATATCATCCCTAGCATTGTTCACATTTCAGGGTTGGTCACTGCTATCTCTGGGTGCCACTAAAATTGCAGGAAAAGCTGTAGAATACAGCAGCATAGCCACAGAGAAAGCCACAGAATACAGCCACTCTATCACAGAGAAGGTCAGTTACTTCAGCAAAAAAAAAAAAAAAAAATTATCATTTTTAGCCACACCATCACAGAGTAGGTTAGTTATTTCTGCAGTGCAACACCATTTTATTTTATAGATTGTCTGAAATTTTTATTTTTAACAGAAATTACAATCTCTTATTCTTTTACACCATGAACCCAGGGAAATAATTATTGTATTATGTGGTTTAAAAATAAGTCATTTTAAATTAAATGTTTTCTCCTGTTGGATAAAGGCCCATGAAGGTACTGTATGTTAATATATATACTGTAATTTATAGCATAGGAGCATGTTAAGTGGTATGAAAAATTAGTACAGTAGTTTTTATATACAATGTATATTTCGTTTGCTCTTTTGTAATGTCCCTGTGCTTTTAAGTTTCTTTGCTTTAATATTCTATTATTGCTTAGCAAGCTCAATCATATATATTTACAGTTGCTGCACTTTTATCACTGAATGTTCACTGGTGTAGCATGCAGAACCAAGCATTACATTCAATGCTTATGATATTAAATTATTCTTCAGGTATATATGGGATAAATATATATTAAAGTACTCTTTAATATAATGATTAGAGAAATGAATTAACAATGATAGAAAGGGGACCCCATTATTTCCCCCAGATTAGTAATGCTTTTGTGGGTGATTAAGGTTACCCAAGTCAGCCGCAAAGTATATTTATGTAATTATTAACAGGAAAAAAGTGAATATGGTTTTGTGTTCTTTTAGAGAAAAAATATCATCAAACTTTATGTATAGTACAATAAAAAAAAAAATTTAGTTTTTTAAATGAGAAATTTTTGTATATACTAGTAAAATATTTAATTTACAAGGAAAATACTTCTCAAGTATTTTTGCAGAATCATAAGTTTAAAATATTTATATTATTAAAAAAACAATTAAAATTTTTTCATTTAATTTTTCCCTATAGGACACTGTTGCTTTGTGCCCCTAGCCAGTAATTTATTTTATTATTTTACTCATAATTTTGTTCAAGATAAACTAGTTTCATAGATTTTTTATAATTTTAGTAATGGTTCTTTTCTATGATAAATTCAGTCTTGATTGCCTGTAAAGTTGTAGGTCAGCCCACAGCTCTGGTTTGCCATGTTCTCATGCAGCTAGCATGCTTAGCCACACCTTCAGTAACATGTAGTGAAAACAATCCTTTGTTTTTGAAAATAGGTTGCTAAGCAATGAATTTTTGGAAACTGCCAACAGTTTTAATAGCATCATGTAGACAGCTGTTATGAGTAAATAAGATTGCCATAAAGCACTGTCATCTATTCTCTAAGTAAGCCTTCAATTAGGATCCCAGTCGGGCAGACATTAAGCAAGATGGGTACGAGTTTATGCTTTTAAATTTTTTATTAAAGTTTGGACCACTATGCAAAATTAATTTTGGCATATTGATTTTTTCCTTGTTTAGCTACTAACCTTTGAGTGCTAAATAGTGCAGAGAACAATGATCACTTATTCAGATAGTGATTTGCACAGCACATCCAAAGTACCACATCAAGTATATAAACTCCCCTTAGGGAAGGTCCTTCATGCTAGTGAGGGGCTCTTGATACCAAAAAATGGAATTGTCTTCACCTTCCTTTGATCAAGCTGGATTGCCTTCCATTACCCAGGTGCTGTTTAACTCCTTTGGGTTTAGCACTTCCCCCTAAATATATGAATAAGTAGATATTAGGGATGCAACTATAGAAGATTTTTTGCGGACACCAATACTAAATTTTAGGCAGATACCAGTACCATCAAAATTGGCCAATACTAACAGATACTGGAATTGATGCTGATAATACCAGAATTGGCTGATATCCACTGATACAATCAAAATTGGCCCCTAGTAGAATATAAAAATAACCCTTGAGCTAATTTGTCACATGTATTTTGACCAATTTTAGCAGTGTTTAAATACAAGGTACTGCGCTGCAGTAGTTAGGTACTGCGCTGCAGTAGTTAGGTACTGCGCTGCAGTAGTTGGGTACTGTGCTGCAGTAGTTGGGTACTGCGCTGCAGTAGCTGGGTACTGTACTACAGTGGTAGATACTGTACTACAGTAATTAGTGGAGGGAAGGATATATTCTGAGCCTGGCTTGCCATTGCTGTAGTTGTCTTGGACCTATACATTAGATAGTAGTATAGATTATGAACAATTGTTTCTTATGTAAACAGGCGAGAAATCCATTATTGGCTTTATAGTATTGTATGCTGAACTGTCATGGATTCAGTCAGGTGTAGAGCATGAAGATGTGATGTTGATATGTTTGGTGTTTTGACGTCAGGTCCGTGAAGGCAAGCTGTTGGAGGAAATTTCATCTCATGCCAGTAACATTGGTGGTAAGGTAAGTTGGCAGATCTATTTTTCTTGTGTGTGTGTCCGTGTGTCTATTCATTTGAAGCCTGTTTAAAGTTTTGCATTCTGTCAAGACTGCTGGTCTTTTAGTCTCTTGAATACATAAGATAATAGGTAAATCCTGCAAACTTCTACATACATGCAGTATGCACTTATGTTTACTTTACTGTTTTTCTTAATATTTCTTAGTTGTGCAGTATTTCCTTGCCAGTTGAAGAGGCTTAGTCTGGTATTGGGTTGTGGGAGTGTGGATTCCTAGAACCATTAACAAACAACAGATATTACCTACTATATTTATAATTACAGGAGCAAACCCATGTTTATGTCCTGTCTTCACTGTTTAATTTGTCATATTTTCAAGAGTTTCAGTGGATATAGTGGAAATTTCTTGCTTGTGAGTCCCATTCCAGCAGTCTCCTGCTTCATTTCTGAAGGAATATCCTCTAGTATTCTTTTGGCACAATTTTTTCTCATTGTAATATTAAGAGCTCTTCTACCTTTTAATGGTGTTTAAAAATGTTCTCTGTCTACCTTTTTTGATCTTGTGGTTATGTCTCCTCTTTTCCTGGTATTAACCAGTGATTTTTATTTTCAGTTTTTCTTTGTAACATGTGTTTTTAAGGTTCAGGAGTCATTTTGTAGCATGTTTGCAGACTTAATCTGTTTAAAGTACTAAATAAATTTTTGTGCTCTGACACTGCACTGTTGATGAGTACAGTGGACCCCTGGTGTTCGTGATGCTCCAAACTCGAACAATTATGTAAGTGTAATTTTGTAAGTGCTTTTGTAAGTGTATTTTTGGGGTCTAAAAGGACTAGTCTAATTTACATTATTCCTTATGGAAATAAATTCGTTTGGTAATGGCACTTGAACAGGATTCTGGAACGAAAAAAATCACGAAAACCGGGGGTCCACTGTATTCCACTTCTGGCCCAATACATACTATTGCAGACAGTTTTCTTGGCATTTCACCATCTATATGTCAAATCTATTTTGAAGTCTACCAGTATAGTGTAGGAGTTGCTGGTGATAATTTTTTGTTTGATAACTTCTGGATCTCTTTGTCTGATGCTTTTAATGCTGCATTGCATAATCTATAAAAGATCTTTTTTTTTCACTGTATCCTATTTTCCTTATGTTTGGCCTGTCATCATTAGATTTCATTATTTATTTATGACTCAGTTTCGCCAAAAACCTGAATTTGCGAGAGGAATCTTATGACTACATTTCAGTTCGTCCTGGCTCATTGTCAAGTCACAATTTTGACGAGAAAAGTAGAGGAGGCCAGAGGACAGTACTATAGTGGATGGAGAGAGATGGAGATGGTGGTAATGGTAGTAGTAGTGGTGGTAGTGGGTATAGTGGTTGTAGAATTGATAAATTGTTCATGCTATTGTATTTGTGATGTTAATATTCTATCACTCCACTTTCTCAGTCTGTTCAAATTATCTAAGGATTTACTTTTTTTAATTTCATAGTTTGCTGGACACAAATCATAGCATTATATCATCACACTCAAAAATTCAAATACAATAGTACCTCGGGTTATGGGCTTAATTCGTTCCAGAAGGCTGTTCGAGTGCCGATACTGAACGAATTTGTTCCCAAAAGGAATAATGTAAATTACATTAATCCGTTTCAGACTTTCAAAAATACACTTACATAATTGTTCGAGTTGGGAGATGTTCGTATGCTGAGGTACCACTGTATGTGCATTGCAGATACCAGAATTTTTGTGCGACATACACCGAGGACACAGCAAATCTCTACACTGACATAAACCCTTTCTTGCAATGGGCCACAGAAACTGTGTTCATCAAAGACAAATTTCAGTTACTCCACCATAGAAAAATTTAAGTACAAAAACTGTAAGAGAATGTAAAAGGTGCACATATCACTTGATTATGAAATGTGAGGATTAATGAAGGAGCAAGGTTTCACAGTGAAGGATCACAGTGGTTTTATTATAACAGCGAGGAAAATGATAGGCTGGCTAATAAGAACTTTCAGGAGAAAAGGTGTCAAGCCAATGATAATACTCTTTAAGGAACTTGGTACTCTTGAGACTGGAATATTGCTCTACCCTAACAGCCCCTTTTAAGGCAAAAGAAATTACAGGTTTGGAGAGTGGGTACTAATGATATTTATAAAACAAGGTGGTGGAGAGTGTAATAGGTGGCAGGCAGACATAACTGGCAGTGTGATGACTGCAAGTGTTTGACGTGAGTTGCACGACCACGCAACTGTGTACAACTTTAGTATGATTATGATAACAGTCTGTGTATAAAGTAGATGGTTTACTTTGGATAGGCAGCATTCACCCCAGCTGGTATCCAACTACTTACTTTCTCTCTCTCTCCTATTCTTATACGTATATTTTTTATTTTTTCTCTTTTACTCATTTTTTCTATTCTCTTTCTCTTTATTCTTTTCTCTTGCCCAGGCTGGTGAATGAGAGAGGTTGGTGAATGAGGGGAGGGGGCTGGTGAAGGAGGGGGGGTTGGAGGGTAGAAGGCTGGTGTTGGAGGGAGGGGATGGTGTTGGAAGGGAGGGGGCTAGTGAAGATGGGGAGGGGCTAATGAAGGAGGGGAGGAGGCTGGTGAAGAAGGGAAGGGGGCTGGTGAAGGGAAGGGGGCTGGTGAAGGGGAGGGGGCTAGGGAAGGGGGATTGTTGGAGGGGAGGGGGCTGGTGAAGGAGAGTAGGGGGTTTGGGGAGGGGGCTGGTGAAGAAGGGTAGGAGGCTTGTGAAGGAGGATAGGAGGCAGGTGGAGGGTAAGGGGCTGAAGGAGGGTAAGAGGCTGAAGGAGAGGAGGCGGCTGGTGATGGAGGGGAGGGCTGACCCACAGTCAGTGGCCAGGCTTCAAACACCTTTTATTGTACAGCAATAAAGAAATGGAACAGACTGCCTGCACATGTCAAAGCCAGTCATAGCATGAGCCAGTTCAAGAAGAGAGCCAAAAGCTACCTAATGAATGTAGCGACAGAAAGGGAGGAGAATGATTTTTTATTTTTTTTAGCTAACACACATGTAAATGTAAACTCTTTTTACCTTATTCCTAGTATATATCCTTTATAGTATAATAACATATATCTCCTAAAGTGTATAATATTAAGGTATTAAATGGACCCCAATGGAAATAAGTCACTGACTTTTTTGGGTTATCTTAGGTTCTCTACACATATGCTGCTATGTATGATAATCTATGTAACTATTTGTGTATACCTGAATAAACTTACTTAAGGAAGTGAGGGGGCTAGCGAAGGAGGGTAAGGGGATGGTGATGGAGGGGTGGGGGCTGGTGAAGAAGGGGAGGGGGGCTACCCTGCTGTAGGGTCTGGTATCAAACATCCTGGCCACCAATGTTTACACTCTCTAGCACCGTTAAGGGAAGCAACGTAATGCATGTTACCTTACATTGGTAGTCAGAGCAGGACCTTGAGGCCCCCGAGCATTGGGGGGTAGCTGGGAATGAATCACGTTCATTAAGAAGTTAGAAAGTATAATGCGATGACGTGGGATGGTAATTAAAGTGGGTTGGGGAGACATTATGGTATGGGTGGTACAGGATGGCGCCTGCCTTAACGGAAGCAGTTGTTTTTATTAAATATTGTATACACCAGCAGTGTGCTGCTGCCCTACACTAGTTACACGGTGGTAACACCAGCAGTATGCTGTTGCTGTCCTACTCTATATGACAGTTACACGGTGGGAACAAAAACTAGTTGTTTCCAGGTCATTTTTAATCACACAGGATGGATTTCGTACATGAAGTAATTAAACGTGTCAGCCTCATCGCCGGGTCACCATCTGGAAAAGACCCGGGCCGGGACAGTACCAGCGAACCTCTACTACTTACTGTCAGCCTGGGGTGGGAAATTGGGGATGGGGCGCTGGGAAGATGGTCTGGTAGTCTCTGGGTTCAGCATCTACGGAGGTTGTCATCCAGGAGTACTGTAGTCACTTTGACTTTTTTTTGGGTTATCCTAGGTTCTCTACACACATGCTGCTGTGTATGATATTCTAATGCAGCTGTGTTTGTGTATACCTGAATAAACTTACGTAGCACTTACCGTCTTTCGGGGAGTCAAGGATTTTATTTAAAAAAAAAAAATGGGCACGAGATATAGGTGGAAATTAACTGTGATGGGCGAGCAGTGTAGCCCATATGTGCGGGTAGTAGCCAGGATGGGCGGGCAGTAGCCAGGATGGGCGGGCAGTAGCCAGGATGGGTGGGAAGAGAGGTTTTAGAGAGAGAGAGAGAGAGAGAGGCAGTGTGCCAGCCCCAGCAGCAGTAGTGTTATGGAAGGGAGTGAGTGAAGGTGTGCCGCCGACCTGACCTCCCACCCCCCACACAGTGGTGTTGACACCCAGGTTTAACTCTTTGTTTGCTCTAAGGATGACCCCGCCAACCCAGCACACATTCGCCACACTGTGTGAGGCAAACCAGTGACTGCAACACACGAGGAATGTGTCATACTGCAGGTGTTGCCTTTGTTGGTAGCAGTGAAAAGCAGGAAGTTTGTATGGAGGAGCGTGAAGGCATGGATAAGAACCCTTTGTGTGTGTATGGTTACGTAGGGTGGATGGTAGTGTTGTGTGCGTGTGTTTCAGTGGGCAGTGTTGCGTGTGTGTGTTTCTGGGATGGTTGAAGTGTTGTGTGATTGATCCTGCAAGGGAGGTGTGTCCCTTTAGGAGCCAGCTGAGAGGACTACTACCAACCCTCCCCCCCAACAACCCACCCATCTAACCACCCACCCATCATAACTACCGTAACCACTCACCCATCATAACTACCGTAACCACCCACCCATCATAACTACCGTAACCACCCACCCATCATAACTACCGTAACCACTCACCCATAACTACGGTTACCACCCATCATAACTACCGTAACCACCCACCCATAACTACGGTTACCACCCATCATAACTACGGTTACCACCCACCCATCATAACTACCGTAACCACCCACCCATCATAACTACCGTAACCACCCACCCATCATAACTACGGTTACCACCCACCCATAACTACGG
The DNA here is from genome assembly GCA_009830355.1 of Cherax destructor. Classification (NCBI taxonomy): domain Eukaryota; kingdom Metazoa; phylum Arthropoda; class Malacostraca; order Decapoda; family Parastacidae; genus Cherax; species Cherax destructor. The sequence continues at coordinate 141,409 of WNWK01003291.1, forward strand.
TTACCACCCACCCATAACTACGGTTACCACCCACCCATAACTACGGTTACCACCCACCCATCATAACTACCGTAACCACCCACCCATCATAACTACCGTAACCACTCACCCATCATAACTACCGTAACCACTCACCCATCATAACTACCGTAACCACTCACCCATCATAACTACCGTAACCACTCACCCATCATAACTACCGTAACCACCCACCCATCATTACGGTAACCACTCACCCATCATAACTACGGTTACCACCCACCCATCATTACGGTAACCACCCACCCATCCATCATAACTACCCTAACCACCACTACCCCCATCACCCGCCACAAGTACCACCATTGCTACAGTTATCACTAGAATCATCTACTGGTAAACTACAGATAATAGCTAATATTGTACTTGATTCCTCGCACGAACTCCAGTAGTACTTGTAACACTCACAAATATTCAACAAACCGTTAACTTGTGATTTATATATATATATATATATATATATGTCTGTCGTGCTGAATATGTAAAACTTGCGATTTTGGCTTAAATAGCAACGCTCTTCTTGCCGAATAAGGCAAGCGAAAATTTGTGTATGCAATAATTTAGCAAAAAATATTCTGAACCTAACGAAAAAAAATATATTTCATTGTGTTTGTTTATTATTAAATTATTGTAAACTTATCTAAAATATATTTGCGCTTGTTATAATAAGGTTAGGTAAGTTTTCTAAAGTTCTTTCGGTACAAAATTATTAATTTTTACATTAACATAAATTGAAAAATATATCTTCAAATGTATAAGAATTTTTTAAGAAAAGACAATTTTAAAAGAGTTCTTGCTAATTGACCAATTTTACCTATTCGACGGCGAGATTGCACCTCGCGGTCAACTTACAACACCTCACCCCTCCATTTATGATGTAGGTGAGATGATAAAGGACCTGTCAGACATTGCTTATATTCTATATTCAATACAAGCTAACTCAATGAACAGTGTGAACACAAAATACGTAATAGATAACTAGCAGTAACATGGGGCATTCACCAGCTGACGACCTGAGCGTAGTTGGCGGGAAGGATTTCCATAGATGAGGTAATTGAACCAGCCCCCTCCCCTCCATCTCTCTCCTGACAAGTATTATTATATGAATGGTTTAGAAAACCGACAGGTTGATGAATGAGACACTTATGCAACACTTGGGGTATATTGTGGAAATGTGTTGCCAGCTAGTGGCGTCATTAGTTCATCAACCAAGATTGATGGACTGAACACAGCTCCAGGCTGAGGGACTGATTTACCTAAAACTTCTCATCTTCTACCGTTCTACTCCGTATTGGACTGATGAAGCCACTAGCTGGCAAAACGTTTCCACAGTAAAGATACCCAAGTGTTGTACACGAGTCTCATTTCATCTCCCCTGACAGGTCAGAATGCCACAGCACACCTAACGGCCATCACATGATCTAGTGCTGTGTACTACCACTAGATGGCTCAGGTTTCCTTGAGGGTGATCTTGTGTGTACAGAATAAATACATAATGTACTCGGTGCACGCAATAACTTCCCCCATTCTCCCCGTACTTTAATCAATCTTCCTCCCGACCTTGTTTCACTTTATCTTACTGGTGGGGTTCTAGCTTCCAGTGCGCCACTAAAAACTCCTCAGTCCATTTTTGGCCTAATATATTATACGTACAATTCAGAGCATAGTAATTAATGATGGTATGGGCCCCGGGCAAGGAAGGGAAGGGGGGCAACCTGCGGCCTTCTGAATGAGTTATTTTTTTGAAGTTATTATATAATAATTAACTTTACAAAATAACCAACATTTTGCAGTATATCTACTAAAATTTCTTGAATGCGGCTTTATTAGATTACAGCTAACTTTAATGCAGCCTTATTATATTACAGCTAAGTTTAATGCGGCCTTCCAACATAAAAAAAGGTACCCCACCCCTGGATGGGGTTACAAAAGGCATAATGCAGAGGGCGGAAGATTTCTTGAGGTGGTCTGGGCATTTAAAGATGGAGTAGAATCGGATGATAAAGGGTGTATAAATCTGGAGTGGCATTAAGGAGAGGTTCAAGGAGGGTGTAAGAGGTTTTAGGTGGGAAGGGGTTTGAGTATCCGGCAGGCAAGTATGATCGTGTTAGTGGAGTCATTGGAGACGAGAGGTTTTCAGTGTTTGATGTGCTGTTGGAGTGTGAGCAAGATACCATTTATTTATGCACTATGGAAAGCTGGCTAACAGGATTTGAGCTCCTGGGAGTGGGAAGGATGGGGATATTATAGTTCCTGGGAGTGGGGAAGGATGAGGATGTTGTGGTTCCTGGGAGTGGGGAAGGATGAGGATGTTGTGGTTCCTGGGAGTGGGGAAGGATGAGGATGTTGTGGTTCCTGGGAGTGGGGAAGGATGAGGATGTTGTGGTTCCTGGGAGTGGGGAAGGATGAGGATGTTGTGGTTCCTGGGAGTGAGGAAGGATGAGGATGTTGTGGTTCCTGGGAGTGAGGAAGGATGAGGATGTTGTGGTTCCTGGGAGTGAGGAAGGATGAGGATGTTGTGGTTCCTGGGAGTGGGGAAGGATGAGGATGTTGTGGTTCCTGGGAGTGAGGAAGGATGAGGATGTTGTGGTTCCTGGGAGTGAGGAAGGATGAGGATGTTGTGGTTCCTGGGAGTGGGAAGGATGAGGATGTTGTGGTTCCTGGGAGTGAGGAAGGATGAGGATGTTGTGGTTCCTGGGAGTGGGGAAGGATGAGGATGTTGTGGTTCCTGGGAGTGAGGAAGGATGAGGATGTTGTGGTTCCTGGGAGTGAGGAAGGATGAGGATATAGTTCTTGGTGGGTCATTTGAATTTGATGTCAGCACACTTCTGGTAAGACGGGTGTTAAATGATTAAGAACATTTCCTTAATTTAGGCCTCCCTGTGTGTGTGTGTACTCACCTAATTGTACTCACCTAATTGTGGTTGCAGGGGTCGAGACTCAGCTCCTGGCCCCGCCTCTTTGCTGTCTGCTACTGGGTCTGCTCTCCCTGCTCCATGAGCTTTATCATACCTTAAAACTATGTATGGTTCCCGCCTCCACTATATCGTTCGCTAGACTATTCCACTTCCTAACTACTCTATGGCTGAAGAAGTGCTTCCTAAATCCCTTTGACTCATCTGAGTCTTCAGCTTCCAGTTGTGTCCCCTTGTTTCTGTATTCCCTCTCTGGAACATCCTGTCACTATACACCTTGTCGATTCCCTGCAGTATTTTGTATGTCGTTATCATGTCTCCTCTAACCCTTCTGTCCTCCAGTGTTGTTAGTCCTATTTCTCTCAACCTTTCTTCATATGGCATTTCCCTGAGCTGTGGAACTAGCCTTGTCGCAAACCTTTGCACTTTCTCTAATTTCTTGACGTGCTTGACCAGGTGTGGGTTCCAGACTGGTGCTGCATACTCTAGTATGGGCCTGACGTACACGGTGTACAGTGTCTTGAACGATTCCTTGTTAAGGTAACGGAACGCTAATCTTGGGTTTGCCAGTCGCCCATATGCTGCCGCGGTTATCTGGTTGATGTGTGTATCCGGAGACGTGCTTGGCGTTATACTCACCCCAAGATCTTTCTCCTTTGATGAGGTTTGTAGCCTTTGTCCACCTAGCCTGTACTCTGTCAGCGGTCTTCTTTGCCCTTCTCCGATCCTCATGACTTTGCATTTGGTGGGGTTAAATTCGAGAAGCCAGTTGCTAGACCAGATGTCAAGCTTGTCCAGGTCTCTTTGAAGTCCTGCTTGGTCTTCATCCGATGTGATTTTCCTCATTAATTTCACATCATCTGCGAACAGAGACACTTCTGAGTCTATCCCGTCCGTCATGTCGTTCACATATACCAAGAATAGCACTGGTGCTAGGACTGACCCCTGCGGTACACCGCTCGTCACAGGCGCCCACTGTGATACCCCATCACGCACCATGACCCGTTGTTGCCTCCCTGTGAGGTATTCCCTGATCCATTCCAGTGCCCTTCCTGTTATACACGCTTGGTCTTCCATCTTCTTCACTAATCTCATATGAGGAACTGTGTCGAAGGCCTTCCTGCAGTCCAGGAAAATGCAGTCAACCCACCCTTCTCTCTCTTGCCTTACCTCTGTTACTTTACCATAGAACTCCAGTAGGTTTGTTACACAGGATTTGCCTTCCCTGAATCCGTGCTGTCTGTCGTTGATTATCCTGTTCCGCTCCAGATGCTCCACCATTCTTTTCCTGATGATTTTCTCTAAGACTTTGCATACTATACACGTAAGTGACACTGGTCTATAGTTTAGTGCCTCTTTTCTGTCTCCTTTTTTAAAGGTGTGTGTGTGTGTGTGTAGCATGCAAGACAGAAGGTTAAAGAGAAGTACACAGATGATTTTTTTGTCAATACATTGGAAGTACTTAGTGCAGGTCTTCAGAGCTGGGGCGGGGGGTGCGTACCCAAGATGGAAGGTACATTACCTCTCTCAACTGCAACACTGAGGTGATGGAAGACAAAAGTTCCTGCTTCAGGATACTTAGTATCATTTTTGCCTAACTTCAGGAATTTACATACACTTTTTACCAACGAGTTAAATGTCTTCAAAAATATGGAAACGAACATGTAATAAGGAGAACGTTCGCTGTTTATATATATATATATATATATATATATATATATATATATATATATATATATATATATATATATATATATATATATATATATATATAATGAATTTCAGTAGTACACTTTCGCTTGGCATGACCCAGTCATTGTTTGCTGAATCACAATCCGTCCTTCACTCCCCCATTCTCTCTCTCTCTCTCTCTCTCTCTCCACACACACACACACACACACACACACCCATTTTCCCTCCCCTCCCGGCCTCTCTTTCCCTCTCTGGTGGGTGTGTGGGTAGGGGATTAGAGAGAAGAAGAGTAATGTTGGCACTCAATACATGGCCTTCCTTACACAAGTGTTGTTGGCACTCACTATAGGTCCTTACACGTGTTGGAACTCACTATAGGTCCTTACACAAGTGTTGTTGGCACTCACTATAGGTCCTTACACAAGTGTTGTTGGCACTCACTATAGGTCCTTACACAAGTGTTGTTGGCACTCACTATAGGTCCTTACACAAGTGTTGTTGGCACTCACTATAGGTCCTTACACAAGTGTTGTTGGCACTCACTATAGGTCCTTACACAAGTGTTGTTGGCACTCACTATAGGTCCTTACACAAGTGTTGGCACTCACTATAGGTCCTTACACAAGTGTTGTTGGCACTCACTATAGGTCCTTACACAAGTGTTGTTGGCACTCACTATAGGGGCCTTACACAAGTGTTGTTGGCACTCAGTATAGGGCATTACACAAGTGTTGTTGGCACTCAGAATAGGTCGTTCCTTATGTACTGTAAATGTGCTGCTGTGCCATCCCTCCCTCCCTGTGTCCCCTTCTTCACCCGTCTATACCGAAGGGTGCCTCCTTCCATACCACCCAGGTATTTCTGCATCGTGTGTTGCTGCTGCTGCACCGTGTGTTGCTGCTGCTGCTGCACCGTGTGTTGTTGCTGCACCGTATGCTGTTGCTGCACCGTATGCTGTTGCTGCACCGTATGCTGTTGCTGCACCGTGTATTGTTGCTGCACGGTGTGTTGTTGCTGCACGGTGTGTTGTTGCTGCACGGTGTGCTGTTGCTGCACGGTGTGCTGTTGCTGCACGGTGTGCTGTTGCTGCACGGTGTGCTGTTGCTGCACGGTGTGCTGTTGCTGCACGGTGTGCTGTTGCTGCACGGTGTGCTGTTGCTGCACGGTGTGCTGTTGCTGCACGGTGTGCTGTTGCTGCACGGTGTGCTGTTGCTGCACGGTGTGCTGTTGCTGCACGGTGTGCTGTTGCTGCACGGTGTGCTGTTGCTGCACGGTGTGCTGTTGCTGCACGGTGTGCTGTTGCTGCACGGTGTGCTGTTGCTGCACGGTGTGCTGTTGCTGCACGGTGTGCTGTTGCTGCACGGTGTGCTGTTGCTGCACGGTGTGCTGTTGCTGCACGGTGTGCTGTTGCTGCACGGTGTGCTGTTGCTGCACGGTGTGCTGTTGCTGCACGGTGTGCTGTTGCTGCACGGTGTGCTGTTGCTGCACGGTGTGCTGTTGCTGCTGCACGGTGTGCTGTTGCTGCTGCACGGTGTGCTGTTGCTGCTGCACGGTGTGCTGTTGCTGCTGCACGGTGTGCTGTTGCTGCTGCACGGTGTGCTGCTGCTGCTGCACGGTGTGCTGCTGCACGGTGTGCTGCTGCACGGTGTGCTGCTGCACGGTGTGCTGCTGCACGGTGTGCTGCTGCACGGTGTGCTGCTGCTGCTGCACGGTGTGCTGCTGCTGCTGCTGCTGCTGCACGGTGTGCTGCTGCTGCTGCACGGTGTGCTGCTGCTGCTGCACGGTGTGCTGCTCGTGAGTACCAGGTGACCTTCCTGGGATGGTCGTCAACAAAGCCTTAACGTGGGCCCCCAAACTGAAGCACCTAGAAGCGGATGCACACGAGGATACTGTGTGTGTGCGTGTGTGTAAGTGCGTGTGTAAGTGCGCGTGCGTGCGTGGGTCTTTAGAGATTGAGCAGAGATGTTGAGTGTGCCACTAACAAAAATCTTCAACACATCTATTGAAACTGGGCAACTACCTGAGGCGTGGAAGATGGCAAATGTAGTCCCAATTTTTAAGAAAGGAGACAGACACGAGGCATTAAACTACAGACCTGTGTCACTGACGTGTATAGTATGCAAAGTCATGGAGAAAGATCATCAGGAGGAGAGTGGTGGAGCACCTAGAAAGACACAAGCTTACAAACAACAACTAGCACGGTTTCAGGGAAGGAAAATCCTGTGTCACAAACCTACTGGAGTTTTATGACAAGGTAAAAGAAGTAAGACACGAAAGAGAGGGGTGGATAGACTGCATTTTCTTGGACTGCAAGAAGGCGTTCGACACAGTTCCTCACAAGAGGTTAATGCAAAAGCTAGAGGATCAGGCACACGTAACAGGAAAGGCACTGCAATGGATCATAGAATATCTGACTGGGAGGCAACAACGAGTCATGGTACGTGATGAGGTATCACAGTGGGCGCCTGTGACGAGCGGGGTCCCACAGGGGTCAGTCCTAGGACCAGTGCTATTCTTGGTATATGTGAATGACATGACGGACGGGATAGACTCAGAAGTGTCTCTGTTCCCAGATGATGAGAAATTTATGAGGAGAATTAAATCAGATGAGGATCAGGCAGGACTTCAAAGAGATCTGGACATGCTGGACACCTGGTCCAGCAACTGGCTTCTCGAATTTAATCCCGCCAAATGCAAAGTCATGAAGATCGGGGAAGGGCAAAGAAGACCGTAGACAGAGTATAGGCTAGGTGGACGAAGACTGCAAACCTCGTTAAAGGAGAAAGACCTTGGGGTGAGTATAACACCAAGCACGTCTCCGAAAGCACACATCAACCAGATAACTGTGGCAGCATATGGGCGACTGGCAAACCTAAGTTTAGCATTCCGATACCTTAATAAGGAATCGTTCAAGACACTGTACACCGTGTACGTCAGGCCCATACTAGAGTATGCAGCACCAGTTTGGAACCCATACCTGGTCAAGCACGTCAAGAAATTAGAGAAAGTGCAAAGGTTTGCGACAAGGTTAGTTCCAGAGCTAAGGGGAATGTCCTACGACGATAGGTTAAGGGAAATCGACCTGACAACACTGGAGGACAGGAGGGTTAGAGGAGACATGATAACGACTTATAAAATACTGCGGGGAATTGACAAGGTAGATAGTGACAGGATGTTCCAGACAGGGGACACAGAAACAAGGGGTCACAATTGGAAGTTGAAGACTCAGATGAGTCAAAGGGATGTTAGGAAGTATTTCTTCAGCCATAGAGTAGTCAGGAAGTGGAATAGTCTAGCAAGTGATGTAGTGGAGACAGGAACCATACATAACTTTAAGACGAGGTATGATAAAGCTCATGGAGCAGTGAGAGAAGGGACCCAGTAGTGGACAGTGAAGAGGCGGGGCCAGGAGCTGAGTCTCGACCCCTGCAACCACAATTGAGTACAATTAGGTGAGCACACACACACACACACACACCGTACAGGCTAGGCGGACAAAGGCTACAAACCTCGGCAAAGGAGAAAGACCTTGGGGTGAGTATAACGCCTAGCACGTCTCCGGAGGCACACATCAACCAGATAACTGCGGCAGCATATGGGCGACTGGCAAACCTAAGATTAGCGTTCCGTTACCTTAACAAGGAATCGTTCAAGACACTGTACACCGTGTACGTCAGGCCCATACTAGAATATGCAGCACCAGTCTGGAACCCACACCTGGTCAAGCACGTAAGGAAACTAGAGAAAGTGCAAAGGTTTGCGACAAGTTTAGTTCCACAACTCAGGGGTCTGTCCTATGAAGAAAGGTTGAGGGAAATAGGACTAACAACACTGGAGGAAAGAAGGGTCAGAGGAGACATGATAACGACATACAAAATACTGCGGGGAATCGACAAGGTAGACAGTGACAGGATGTTCCATAGAGGGAACACAGAAACAAGGGGACACAACTGGAAGCTGAAGACTCAGATTAGTCAAAGGGATGTTAGGAAGCATTTCTTCAGCCACAGAGTAGTCAGGAAGTGGAATAGTCTAGAGAACGATATAGTGGAGGCGGGAACCATACATAGTTTTAAGACAAGGTATGATAAAGCTCATGGAGCAGGGAGAGCAGAGACCCAGTAGCGGACAGCGAAGAGGCGGGGCCAGGAGCTGAGTCTCGACCCCTGCAACCACAATTAGGTGAGTACGCCCCGATGGCATGGTGGCTAGTGCTCTTGCTTCACGCACGGAGGGCCCGGGTTCAATTCCCGGCGGGGCCGAAACATTTCGAAGTGTTTCGTTACACACACAAACACACACACACACACACACACACACACACACACACAGGCTACAAACCTCGGCAAAGGAGAAAGACCTTGGAGTGAGTATAACGCCTAGCACGTCTCCGGAGGCACACATCAACCAAATAACTGCGGCAGCATATGGGCGTCTGGCAAACCTTAGATTAGCGTTCCGTTACCTTAACAAGGAATCGTTCAAGACACTGTATACCGTGTACGTCAGGCCCATACTAGAATATGCAGCACCAGTCTGGAACCCACACCTGGTCAAGCACGTAAGTAAACTAGAGAAAGTGCAAAGGTTTGCGACAAGGTTAGTTCCACAACTCAGGGGTCTGTCTTATGAAGAAAGGTTGAGGGAAATAGGACTAACAACACTGGAGGAAAGAAGGGTCAGAGGAGACATGATAACGACATACAAAATACTGCGGGGAATTAACAAGGTAGATAGTGACAGGTTGTTTCAGAGAGGGAACACAGAAACAAGGGGACACAACTGGAAGCTGAAGACTCAGATGAGTCAAAGGGATGTCAGGAAACATTTCTTCAGCCACAGAGTAGTCAGGAAGTGGAATGGACTAGAGAAAGATATAGTGGAGGCAGGAACCATACATAGTTTTAAGACAAGGTATGATAAAGCTCATGGAGCAGGGAGAGCAGAGACCCAGTAGCAGACAGCGAAGAGGCGGGGCCAGGAGCTGAGTCTCGATCCCTGCAACCACAATTAGGTGAGTACAATTAGGTGAGTACACACACACACATACAACAGGCCTAGTGTCTAATCGACATGTGCCTAGGACAAAATGGTAACTAACACACACAAAGAAAGATCTTGGGGTGAGTATAACACCGAGCACGTCTCCGGAAGCACACATCAACCAGATAACTGCTGCAGCATATGGGCGCCTGGCAAACCTGAGAATAGCGTTCCAATACCTTAGTAAGGAATCGTTCAAGGCAGGTAGACATGATAACGACATACAAAATATTGCAAGGAATAGATAAGGTAGACAGAGACAGGATGTTCCAGAGATGGGACACAGAAACAAGGAGTCACAATTGGAAGTTGAAGACTCAGATTAGTCAATGGGATGTTAGGAAGTATTTTTTCAGTCACATAGTTGTCAGGAAGTGGAATAGTCTGGAAAGTGAGGTAGTGGAGGCAGGAACCATACATAGCTTTAAAACGAGGTATGATAAAGCTCATGGAGCAGGGAGAGAGAGGACCTAGTAGCGATCAGTGAAGCGGCGAGGCCAGGAGCCGAGTATCGACCCCTGCAACCACAAATAGGTGAGCGCGCGCACACGATACACGCGGGCATATATGTATTACAACAACAACACAGCCACAACCACCATATTCAAAACATTTGACACTGTCTAAACCACCACCACTAATACACTTGGTTGGTGGTTGAGTGCCAACAGCGTGTGGTTGTTGGGTTGAGTGCCAACAGCGTGTGGTTGTTGGGTTGAGTGCCAACAGCGTGTGGTTGTTGGGTTGAGTGCCAACAGCGTGTGGTTGTTGGGTTGAGTGCCAACAGCGTGTGGTTGTTGGGCCCCTGAGTGCCAACAGCGTGTGGTTGTTGGGTTGAGTGCCAACAGCGTGTGGTTGTTGGGTTGAGTGCCAACAGCGTGTGGTTGTTGGGTTGAGTGCCAACAGCGTGTGGTTGTTGGGTTGAGTGCCAACAGCGTGTGGTTGTTGGGTTGAGTGCCAACAGCGTGTGGTTGTTGGGTTGAGTGCCAACAGCGTGTGGTTGTTGGGTTGAGTGCCAACAGCGTGTGGTTGTTGGGTTGCAGTGCCAACAGCGTGTGGTTGTTGGGTTGAGTGCCAACAGCGTGTGGTTGTTGGGTTGAGTGCCAACAGCGTGTGGTTGTTGGGTTGAGTGCCAACAGCGTGTGGTTGTTGGGTTGAGTGCCAACAGCGTGTGGTTGTTGGGTTGAGTGCCAACAGCGTGTGGTTGTTGGGTTGAGTGCCAACAGCGTGTGGTTGTTGGGTTGAGTGCCAACAGCGTGTGGTTGTTGGGTTGAGTGCCAACAGCGTGTGGTTGTTGGGTTGAGTGCCAACAGCGTGTGTTGGGGTAGTGGTGGGTGAGAGGTGGCATACCCAAGTCACAGGTAATTAGACGAATTCATGAGACGTGTTAGGGAGAGCTTCGGGGACAGTGGTGGTGGTGGTACAGGTTGTCCCCCCTACACGCACGCACGTACACGCACGTACGTGCACGCACGCACGCATGTCAGAAAATAAGATCAAGGACATAAGCAGCTCTCCTCAGTCTTCGTTGTTCATCTCTTCCTCACTCTGTCCCTCCATCTTGTTTGTTTTCCTCGTGCATTTTTTTTCCATCACTGTTTTTTTCTCCGTTATACATTATCTTCATCTCCCTCATCTCATCTCCTGTTCTCCCTATTCCGTCTTCCTTAATCCGGGAAACTATAGGATCTTGGAACAAGCAGTGGCAGTAATTCTAGTTGACTTTTTTTAACTCAAGACCGTAAACAATGTGTTTGTTTGGGTGCTGCCTTTGTTAGCCCTAACTTTTTTTGCTGGACGGCCTGGTTAGTCACAGGCTGTTGGTGCTGGCTGCATTCATGCCTGACGTAGGACACCTCAGCTAGGCTGAAGTGCAACTTGATCAAGATATATGTGCCTCTTGTTCTGGTCAAAGTAGTTTACCCTGTTGGTGCCGCCTCCGGTGTGTCCCAGGTGTAAGTGAAGGTACGTCAGTGCCGCCTCCGGTGTGTCCCAGGTGTAAGTGAAGGTACGTCAGTGCCGCCTCCGGTGTGTCCCAGGTGTAAGTGAAGGTACGTCAGTGCCGCCTCGGTGTGTCCCAGGTGTAAGTGAAGGTACGTCAGTGCCGCCTCGGTGTGTCCCAGGTGTAAGTGAAGGTACGTCAGTGCCACCTCCGGTGTGTCCCAGGTGTAAGTGAAGGTACGTCAGTGCCGCCTCCGGTGTGTCCCAGGTGTAAGTGAAGGTACGTCAGTGCCGCCTCGGTGTGTCCCAGGTGTAAGTGAAGGTACGTCAGTGCCACCCCCGGTGTGTCCCAGGTGTAAGTGAAGGTACGTCAGTGCCGCCTCCGGTGTGTCCCAGGTGTAAGTGAAGGACGTCAGTGCCGCCTCGGTGTGTCCCAGGTGTAAGTGAAGGTACGTCAGTGCCGCCTCGGTGTGTCCCAGGTGTAAGTGAAGGTCGTCAGTGCCACCTCCGGTGTGTCCCAGGTGTAAGTGAAGGTACGTCAGTGCCGCCTCCGGTGTGTCCCAGGTGTAAGTGAAGGTACGTCAGTGCCGCCTCGGTGTGTCCCAGGTGTAAGTGAAGGTGCGTCAGTGCCACCTCCGGTGTGTCCCAGGTGTAAGTGAAGGTACGTCAGTGCCGCCTCGGTGTGTCCCAGGTGTAAGTGAAGGTACGTCAGTGCCGCCTCGGTGTGTCCCAGGTGTAAGTGAAGGTACGTCAGTGCCGCCTCGGTGTGTCCCAGGTGTAAGTGAAGGTACGTCAGTGCCACCTCCGGTGTGTCCCAGGTGTAAGTGAAGGTACGTCAGTGCCGCCTCGGTGTGTCCCAGGTGTAAGTGAAGGTACGTCAGTGCCGCCTCGGTGTGTCCCAGGTGTAAGTGAAGGTACTTGCAAAATACATTTCAGGTGCACTCTTTCACAGTTAGGTCTAAAATTGCCTTGCATGGTTATTCTTACTAGCTGCTGGAGTTGTATCACTTGCCCTCCTTCTCCTGGCTGCTGCTTCCTTGGTACTGCGGAAAAGTTCTCGATCCCAGGAATTAGAGGTAGCCTCGTCTTGGGTTACACCTGATTGTTATTCCTAGTCGCTGTATGACCACTACGGAAAGGTAACTGAGGAACGCTTCCCCGTCCTCCCAGCACTTGTGAAGTAGTAGAGTACTCTTGTGGTCACACACTGATGTATTAGCAGTGCAACAATGATGTTGTAGCTCTGCAATAACCATGTATTAGTTCTATCACAGTCATCCCAGTGGGTGTTGACACTCGTTCAACTTTCATTAATGAGGTGCTGGTGTGATGCTAAGTGGTGGTGATGTTGCTGGTGTTGATGCTAGGTGGTGGTGGTGCTACTGTAGTTGATGCTAGGGGGTGGTGGCAGGTTACTAGGTTTGTGTAATTACCGAATGTTTAGCTACTGGAGAGCTGTGCTCGTGGTATCCCTTCTGTGTGCGTGCGCGTGCGGGGGTGTAATCTGACCCCCCACACACACACTCACGGCTAGTGTTGGATCATTGGTGCTCCCGTGTGTGAAGGCAAGAGAGGTACTTAAGGCCTCCCTGAGAGGCTAATGTTTTGGAAGGCTCAAGAGTAGAGTTGAAAGGTTGTTCCGGGTGAGGGCAGGTTGTTCCGGGTGAGGGCAGGTTGTTCCGGGTAAGGGTACTGGAAGTGTTGACAACAAAACGCAAATTTCACAAGAAAGAAAAGCGATAAAGTAAAGTTCTCACACCAAGCAGAAGAAACACACAAGGAACAAAACTGACTCAGGAAATTGGAAAAAATCCTAAATATTTTATCGTGTACAAAATATAATTTGAAAATCTGTCGGTACCGTTCCTCTTCTCAAGAAAGAGTCATTGACAGATGACAACACAGAAATGAGAGAAATCCTGGAAGAACAGTAAGAATCAGTGTTGGACAATCAACACCATGTGAATTCACGCCTCGGATAATGTCTTCAATAATTCTGCCCATTCTACAAATTACATATAAGATATTAGTACAAATCGTTCAGACTTCGAAAAAGAAATACAGTATGCCCATGCACGCAGCACCTGGACCTGATTCCTGGAATTCAGGATGCTGAAAAGGTGCTGGAATTCAGTATATGCAAGGAAATACAAAGTACCATTAGCACAAGCACTCAAGTGTTCTTTGCAGGAGCAGCTTAGAGTCTTAAGTAAAATTTCAAAACCCTTAAAATTACAAAGATAGCCTCCCTTCACCTAGGAGGCAGCAGAGTTATGGGTTAAAATGGCAGACCAGTAGCACTAACATGGTGTAGATGAATGGTTCAGAGAACCGACAAGTTATAATTAAGACACAGTGTCTTAATTATAATTTGTCGGTTCTCTGAACCATTCATCTACATCCTGTCTGACACAGCAACATCTTGGGATCTTAATACAAACGAATTCTTCAACACTTGTCCAACCTTTGGACGAAGACCTACTTCGACTAGTGGATGGTACCACTATGACCCCGCCTCCTGCTGCTTCACCTCACCTGACTACAGTATATAAGCCACCTCTACGGACATATGCTGTACACTCTACAAGATTGATGGACTGAACACATCGACTCCAGGCCGAGGGACTGATTACCTCAAAACTCCTACTCTCCTTACACCTTTCTACTTTGTATTGGACTGATGAAGCCACTGTGTGGCGAAACGTTTCCTCAATAAAGATACCCAAATGTTGCATATGTGTCTTAATTATAGCACTAACATCAAGCATCATACAAGTCTTTATAAAGGTACTGGGGCACTAACTTAGTTGTTATTGATAAGTATGAACTATGTAAACAAAGGATGTATTTACAGCGGGGAGATCTTGCTTGTCATATCTTTTAGCGACCATTGACAAAAAACAACAAAGCTCTTGGGAAAAAAAAACCGCAGATATGGTTAACGCGAATTTTGCAAAAAGCATTGGACAAATATGACCATAATTTAAAAATAAACGTGAGCAAACACTAGGACATTAGAAAACGTTTCGGTCCTTGGACCTTGATCACTTCTATGATCTTGATACCAATTACCCTGGTTTATACCAAATATGACCATGGATTGATAAGCTTTAAAATGAGGTCAATAGATATAATATGAAGGGAAGGAAATTGGATATTCAAATTTCTGACAGCACATAAGTGACAGTAAACAAAACAATGGCGCGCCTTAGCCAAGTTGTCAGTACCAAAAGTCAGGGTCCTGGCGCCTTCACTGTTTATCCTCCACATAGCAGACTGATAAAAAACACTCATCACAGCTTGCTGTCATCCTTGGCGCACGATATCAAAATAAGTATGAAAGTCTCCCCAGTAAACGCCGGAGAAAAATAACATATCAATAAAGCGTTCCATCGGGCAAATGAAAATAACATGTTCAAAAATGACCAATTTCAGTACCTTAGATCTGGGAAGAATAAAGAACTCTTAAGAAGAAGATAGAATGCAGATCGCAGGCAGATCATCTCAGAGAACATTAAAAACTGGTGAAAGGTTTAGAAATAATATCTGATATATCATTTAGACTACGCAATAAAAACCAGAAAATAATACCAGTCATGGTACTATTCAAATCACTTGTACTCTCACAAGTAGAATATTGTTCTGTACTCGAAACTCCATTTAAAGTGGGAGAGAGATCAGAGCTGGAAATTGTGCGGAGATAGTTCACCGCCAGCATAGTCAATTATTGGGATCTCCTCAAAGCACTTAAAATGTACTCTCCGAGGCGAAGAAGATACACCTGGAAGACATTGGATGGCCAAGTCCCAAATCCACACGCTACAATGAGAACGAACTGGAGTGAGAAATAGGGTGAAAAGTATGGGCGCACATCAGTGGTCCAAGACCAGTCAACCTGTTACTAGCAGATACCAGAAATATTCCCGGCACAAGTGTAGACGTTTTTAAGAGGAGAATGGATTATCTCAGTTGAGTGCCGGATCAACCAGGCTGTGAGAGCCAGAGAGTTACTGACAGACTGGTTGAACAAGCACTCAAGGAAGCTTGATCAAAGGCTGGGCTGGTAGCGTAGACAAGCCTTGAAGAACAAAGGTATAACACAACTACTTTGTTGTTTATTAAAAGCATTACCTTTACGATCACCCAGACACTGCTACATGTTAACACCACTCCGTTAACACCACTTCCTTGTTAACACCACTCCGTTAGGACCACTTCCTTGTTAACACCACTCCATTAGGACCACTTCCTTGTTAACACCACTCCGTTAGCACCACTTCCTTGTTAACACCACTCCGTTAAGACCACTTCCTTGTTGACACTGTTAACACCACTCCGTTAAGACCACTTCCTTGTTGACACTGCTACATGTTAACACCACTCCGTTAAGACCACTTCCTTGTTGACACTATTAACACCACTTCGTTAAGACCACTTCCTTGTTAACACTGCTACATGTTAACACCACTCCGTTAGGGCCACTTCCTTGTTAACACCACTCCGTTAGGACCACTTCCTTGTTAACACTGTTAACACCACTCCGTTAGGACCACTTCCTTGTTAACACTGTTAACACCACTCCGTTAGGACCACTTCCTTGTTAACACTGTTAACACCACTCCGTTAGGACCACTTCCTTGTTAACACTGTTAACACCACTCCGTTAGGACCACTTCCTTGTTAACACCACTCCGTTAGGAGTGGTGTTAACATTAATTTGGTCTCTCTCTCTCTCTCTCTCTCTCTCTCTCTCTCTCTCTCTCTCTCTCTCTCTCTCTCTCTCTCTCTCTCTCTCTCTCTCTCTCTCTCTCTCTCTCTCTCTCTCTCTCTCTCTCTCTCTCTCTCTCTCCACTCTCTCTTCCACCTCTCTCTCTCGACACTCTCTCTCTCGCACACTCTCTCTCACACTCTCTCTCACACTCTCTCTCTCTCACACTCTCTCTCTCTCACACTCTCTCTCTCTCTCACCTCTCTCTCTCTCACACTCTCTCTCTCTCTCACACTCTCTCTCTCTCACTCTCTCTCACACTCTCTCTCACTCTCTCTCACACTCTCTCTCACTCTCTCTCACTCTCTCTCTCACTCTCTCTCACACTCTCTCTCACACTCTCTCACTCTCTCTCTCACTCACACACACACACAGGGGCTTAGTGCTTTATTTACAGTGAGCAAAGTCAGGGTATTTTTCCAGTACCATGGGTAGAGAGTGAATGTAAAGCAGAATGGGGGTGGTGTTGAGTGTCAGGGGCGAATCAGCAAGGGTGGAAGCATCAAAGGGGGTGGCACTAAGTGCTAGGGGTAGGTGGCTCACCTGGGAACCAGCTGGTTACACCTCAGACAGTAGTACTCACCACTGTCACTTGAGGGGTGTTATTCATGTGTATAGTCTGTGTCGTCAGACGCAAGACTGTAGGGAAACTTGCAAGGGAGGGAAATTACGGTGATGGGAAGAGAGAGTGTGGGGAGAAGAGGGAGGTTGAGGTAAGGGTAGTGAAGGAAATTGTGGTGATGGGAAATGAAGGAATTGCACACTGGTATAAGGAGTATTGTGGCGTGATTGAGGGGGGAGGGGGTAATGAGTTGCGTGCAGCGACGGTGTGACTAATGTGAGGGGTAGGAGGTGAGGGAGTGCGAGGGGAGGGGTGAGGAAGTGCGAGGGGAGGGGTGAGGAAGTGTTAGTATAGAGCAATATTCCTGCCTAGTAAGAACCAGTGACTTAGTCTAGTATTATCGGCTTGGCATTACATGTCTTGAATCTTCTCAGTTATCCAGCCTATCGTTGTCTTTGTGACTGTGATGATGATATTGTCATCATCCTTAAATGTGAGATCTTTTCACATTGTCACCACTAAGTCTCTCGCATTAAACCTCTGCTCTTTTGAGTTACTCGACTTTGTCTTATGTTCTGTTTGAGTCCTTATTTCCTCAGTCTTTTCATAGAAAAGTATCTAAAATTTGTCCTCATTGAACATATTGTTGTGAGTGGCTCGCTGGAATGCTTCGTTTATATAACATTAAGAGGGTTACTGTGTCCTCGGTGGATGTCACTAGTATTCAAATTCTAATACTGTCTGCAAAGGATGATATGGTGTTGTATTTGTGTCATATGTCACAATAAGAGAATTGAGACTAATATTATCTTTGAGTAACATGGCTTGTCACTGCAAGCCAGTGATTTCACTTTGTTCATTACCGTATCACTCTGGGTTCAACTTGTTAGGAAGTTAAACGTCCATTTGCCCACTTTTCCAGTTATTCCTTTTTGCATGCATTTTGTGTTCTATTACGACATCATCGCACTTGTCGCAGGCTTTTGCAAAGTCATAGGCATCTGGGGGATCAATTCTCAAGTGAATATCCCAGTAAAACTATACTGTATTTTTCTTGTCTGTCAATGTATCCAAGACCATGTAATGGTCCAGCAGTTGAGGCAGGAGCTACCTGCTCTATGCTGCCCTGGGTTCTGCAGTTGTTGTGATTCTGTGATTGGCAATCTTACTTATGATAATGTGGGACGCCAGTGCTCTTGATCTATAACTTTTACTATTGCTTTACTGCCTTCTTTCTTTCTTTAGTGGGGCTCTATCATTGAGGTTTAATAACTGTGGGATGAAATGTGTGTCCAGACACTTTTTTCGTAGATTATTTGAACCACAATATAATGGTTTTCTTGCAAATTTTGATGAATGTAGTTTTACATAAGTCTGAGTCCGGGACAGCATGCTATCAGTGGCTTCTTCGAGGTCGAGTGAAATTAGGGTTATATCAAAGATTACGGAGCTGTCGGCAGTTTTCTTTTTTAGTCTGAGCCATGAAGAACTCTTGTGGATTAATAGTTCACTGAACACAGTCGTATTGTGACTTTGTATCGTTTTTTTTATGCATCTCCTTAAGGAACGGCCAGATACTAGATGTGGTTTTTTACCTCTATTTTGCATTTATGACTTTGCTTCCTATGTCTTTCCTT
Organism: Cherax destructor; assembly: GCA_009830355.1. Classification (NCBI taxonomy): domain Eukaryota; kingdom Metazoa; phylum Arthropoda; class Malacostraca; order Decapoda; family Parastacidae; genus Cherax; species Cherax destructor. Next base: position 160,006 of record WNWK01003291.1, read on the forward strand.
GGGACTGGGTGATGCATTTAGGTTGAGCTCGGTGTTTCTTTTCTTTACATACACAAAAGGGCTGCAGCCTCTCAGAGGATGAGGGGGTGTGAGATGTTAGGGCATTGGAGGGGGAGGGGAAAGGGATGGGTGAGGGGGTGTAAAGGGAAGGGGGATGAGGGCGTATAAGAGGAAGGTGGTGAGGGAGGGTAAATGAGGGGAAGGGGATCAGGGGAAGGAAGGGGAGGGTTCTGCGTGAGGCAACCACAAGCAGTTTGCAATATTGATCTTGTAATATAGTGAGGTGTGGTGCGCTCTCGTGTGTATATGGACGCTTATACACACGTACACACACAGATATATTTTTTATATATATATATATATATATATATATATATATATATATATATATATATATATATATATATATATATATATATATTATAATGTATATGTATTGGGTATTCATATATGAGCGTGTGTATGGGCGTATTCATGGATGAATGGGCTTGTGCACTCACGTATAAAAAGATGTATTCATGAACTGTGTTTGGATGTGCGAATGTGTACTTGTCAAGGTTTGTTTGCAGGAGTTGACTCTCGGCTCCTGGCCCCGCTTCTTGCCTCATACTGACCTGCTTCACTGCTGCCTGGCCCCAATCACAGTTACTCCGAAAACAATGTTTGCCTTTACCAGAGAGACCTCTTGCTCCCCTCCCGGAACCTGAAAAAAGTATTGCTATCGCAGTGTTTCATATGCAGTACTCCGCTGTTCTCGTGTCCTCTGTCCCAGACATGACTTCCCAGGTCCTTGTTAGTTAGTTAGTTAGTTACCATTTTGTCCTAGGCACATGTCGATTAGACACTAGGCCTGTTGTATGTATGTGTGTGTGTAACGAAACACTTCGAAATGTTTCGGCCCCGCCGGGAATTGAACCCGGGCCCTCCGTGCGTGAAGCAAGAGCGCTAGCCACCATGCCATCGGGGCTTGTGTGTGTGTGTGTGTGTGTGTGTGTGTGTGTGTGTGTGTGTGTGTGTGTGTGTGTACACGTTACCTAACATCAGTAACCTGTGCTAGGCATGGTAGTAATCCCCCGCTTAGGTTGGGTCACTCCGGAAATGCACATCCTCCATTAATGTCAGTGACAGTCACATATTAGACCTCACAGGAAATGTTACTGTGATGGTGTTATAGCAGTGGCGGCTGCAGCGGCGGGCGTGTCATTATACCGCTGGTGTCTTCTGCTAAGCGCCCTTCCTCCGCCGCCAGCTGGGCGTTGCCGCCGCCGCCGTGGTGGTGGTGGCCGCCGCGTGGCGGCCAGTCAGCTGTTGCTGGTGGTGGTGGCCAGAGTGGCTGGCAGTGGCTGCCTGCGCTACACACCGCTAATGTGGCCTTGCTTCACCGTGCAGGAAACACATCATACATGCTGCCGGGCACACCTGCAGCGCTCAACACACTCACCTACACCATGTTAGCCACTTAACGGACGCTACAACAACACAGTGGAACCCACACTCGTTGCAAGGTGATCCCGAGATGCTCGAGCGAGCGGAAATGCAGTGAAGAGGGCGAGGGGAGACCCTAGAGTGAGGTGCGCCAGTGATAACAGTGTCAGGGGCAGTGCCAGACACCCATCAGCAAGGAGCTCTGCATGGACACCTGGAGGATGATGGCGGACACAGAGGTGAGCAGAGGCAGGCTCAGGAGCTGCTGCCTTGACGATGACGACAACGATGTGGAAGAGGAGGCGGCGTGTCAGAAGGGCGGACACGCCCCCTGGACACGCGGCGAGGGCTCCAGGGCGGCCCTAGGGCGGCTCAAGGCCAAGCTCTTCGAGACCCGCCTGGCCGCCCACGTTCGCCAAGCACAGCTGGTCCTGGCAGACTCCATCAAGCAGGCAGGGTGGGCCGTTGAGCATAAGGTGGGTCAACATGGGTCAGTGACACCACACAAGGTGGGTCAGTGACACATCCTGTCCTCTTAACTACAGACATCGTGTCACTGTTGTAAAGTTAGTCAAATGAGTGATTGTTGAAGGCCCTCAAAACAGTTGAATTATGACTGATTTACTCTAACTTTATGCGGTGGTTACTCTTTTTCTGTTCACGCCGCACTTTTTTTTTTTATACAAGAACGAATGTACATTGCAACAGGCCTATACTAGGCAGGTCCAATATACTCCCACTAATGTACTCGTCCAACCTATATTTAAAGCTACCCAAAGTTATCGCCCTAGTGATGCTACCTGGGAGTTTGTTCCACTCATTTACAACTCTATTACCAAACCAGTACTTCCCAATATACTTTCTAAATCTAAATTTCACCAACCTGAATAAATTGCTGCCTTGGTTAGATATTTTCAACACGCCGTGTGTATCTCCCTTTTTAATTCCTGGTTTCCATTATACGAAAATTTTCTAATTGACATCAACTACATCTTTGTATATTTTTGAATGCGTTTATGTACATCCTGTAATATGGAGACAATAACTGAGCACCATTATCTAGATGAGGTCTAATAAAAGATAGATATATTAAGTCGACTTCTGTTATTTATACTTCTTTATATGAAACCAAGAATTACATTGGCTTTATTTTGAAGACTTGTACACTGTTGTCTTGGCTTTAAATTTCTGCTAACCAGAACTAGATTTTTGTTTGCATTCACTTTGATTAAAATCTATATTATTTAGCTTAAAAGTGCCATGGTTCTTTACTTTTCCTAGCATTGAACTGCCTTTGCTACTTCTCCAACCACAAAATCAATCTCTTCAGGTCATCCTGTAACCTGCATCCACATAAATTATTTGATGTCCTATTTTAGTGTCATTGGCAAACTTGTCACTATATATTCCCCCATTAATGCCGTTTATATAGATTGTGAACAACAGGGGTCCCAACACTGACCTCTCTGGCACACCACTCGACAGGTTCCCATTCTGATTTCTCCCCATTAATTAATGCAAACCCTGTTGCCTATCAGTCAGCCAAGCCTTGACCCAGGAGATAATTCATCCACCTATTCCATGTGCTGCTACTTTCTTAATCAGTCTCATGTAAGTAACTATCACAGGCTTTACTGAAGTCCCCATACACAATATCGTATTTTTTTTTATCTTGGTCTACTGCCTCAAATACCTTGGTGAAAAAGGTTAGTAAGGTCATAAGGTAAGAATTCCTTTAAAATCGTGCTTAGATTAGTTGATCAAATTATTTCTTTCTAAGTGGCTTTGAATTGCATCATCAATTATTGATTCCATCAGCTTTTCCACAATTGAGGTTAGGCTTCTTGGTCGATAATTTGAAGCTAGGGACCGATCTGCCATTTTGTAAATGGGTATCACACATGCATATTACATGTTTGTAGTGATATGCTGAAGAGACTAGCTTATCTAAGTTAGTTCCTTTTTACATTCCTTTTAAACCCTTGAAGATAACTCATCAGGGCCCATTGACTTGTTTGGCTTCAGTCTTAATTGTTTAGGATCATCGCACTAGTGACTTGGTTGTTGCTTAATTTATTTTCGTTCCGACCTGTAATTATTGATTTATGGGACCTCGTGAGTAACCTCTTGTGTACAAACAGAAAGGAAATAAGCTGACCTTAGTTATATTTCTTATTCCTTTGTTTTTACTTTTTTTTCTTAAATTGAATACATTGCTCATTAAGATGACCTTCACCTCTTGATTTTCCTGTAAATACTTTTTTTAACCCGAGATATTTTAGTATGTTTATCCATTTAGGGTCATTCATGATTGCTTTAAATATCGTATATTAAGTTTGGACGGGGAGTCGGGGCTACCTACACCTGACTTCCTACAAAAAAAGTATTACTCACCTCTCTCTCACCCTACATTAAAACTACAAATATTTTAAGATAAGTAATGAATGTACTGTGTGTGCATTTTACTTTTTATTGTTTTTTAATGCCTAGTACTATTAGTAACTTTATGTAAGTTAGTGTAAACTTTTTGTCTGGCATTTATATGCATTTATAAGTGGAAAAAATGGCATTCTGCTTTCCGGCAGTAGCCTGGAACCTAACCTGCCATATAAGTGGGGCCCTACTCTGTGTGTGTGTGTGTGTGTGTGTGTTGTATATATATATATATATATATATATATATATATATATATATATATATATATAATATATATATATATATATATATATATATATATATATATATATATATAATATACACACACAGGCACATATCCTGACGCGCACATCAACCAAATAACTGCTGCAGCATACGGGCGCCTAGCAAACTTAAGAACAGCATTTCGACATCTTAATAAGGAATCGTTCAGAACCCTGTACACTGTGTAAGTTAGGCCCATACTGGAGTATGCAGCCCCAGTTTGGAACCCATGCCTAGCCAAGCACATAAAGAAACTAAGAGAAAGTGCAAAGGTTTGCAACAAGACTAGTCCCGGAGCTAAAGGGTATGTCCTACGAGGAGAGGTTAAGGGAAATCGACCTGACGACACTGGAGGACAGGATAGATAGGGAACACATAATAACGACATACAAAATACTGAGAGGAATTGACAAGGTGGACAGAGACAGAATGTTCCACAGATGGGACACATCAACAAGGGGTCACAGTTGGAAGCTGAAGACTAAGATGAATCACAGGGATGTTAGGAAGTATTTCTTCAGTCACAGAGTGGTCAGGAAGTGGAATAGCTTGGGAAGTGATGTAGTGGAGGCAGGATCCATTGTCACATATACCATATGTAGTATACTTGTGTAGTATACCAGCCTTTATATGGGAGATCCCTTGATACTTGTGACGTCATAGACCCACGCCATGTGAGCGCAGCGTCAGAGGCATTGGTCTCATTCCCGCGCTGGGCATACCACTGAACAGAAGTGGCTGGGTTCTCCCATCCTCACTACTCAATATATCTTGTTACCACCCACAAGGAGTTTCCCTTTGACTACCTTTTATCTCCAAGAACCCCACGTGATAAATGGTGGCAGAAGTGGGATCGTAATTCTTTCGATTACGGTAATATACGGTGATAACTCTACCAAGACAGCGGACATTTTGTGTGACCGTGTAGGCCTAGTGAGACAACGCTACCTTCAACCCAACACTCCAAGCCAGCATTTGTCTACAATATTTCCTGGTCAGCTAAGTGCCTTATCTCTTATTTGTTAAAACCTTCGAGGGGTAGACCCTGGTTTTGCAAATTAATCCACGAGATAAGCCAGTCTGTGAGGGGAGAGTGCCTAAGCCAGCAAGCCATCCAACCTGTTCAAGCCAGCCTAGCCTTAAGCCAGCAAGCCAACCCAGCCGACTCTTGAGAAGTAAGCCAGCAAGTCAAGTGAGTCCCCGCATTACCTTCGTCGTCCTTGTGCTCCAGTGTCGTCCTTGTGCTCCAGTGTCGTCCTTGTGCTCCAGTGTCGTCCTTGTGCTCCAGTGTCGTCCTTGTGCTCCAGTGTATCGCTGTTTTGAGTGCTAATACCATCCCTGTGGTATTCTGGGTTTTTCAAAGAAGCCTGGGTTAGATTCACGTGGGGTTTTTGGAGATAAAAGGTAGTCAAAGGGAAACTCCTTGTGGGTGGTAACAAGATATATTGAGTAGCGAGGAAGGGAGAACCCAGCCACTTCTGTTCAGTTGTATGCCTAGCGCGGGAATGAGACCAATGCCTCTGACGCTGTGCTCACATGGCGCGGGTCTATGACGTCACAAGTATCAAGGGATCTCACATATAAAGGCTGGTATACTACACAAGTATACTACATATGGTATATGTGACACCATTCATAGCTTGAAGAAGAGGTATGATGAGGCTCATGGCGAAGGGAAAGTGACCCAGTAGCGGCCAGTGAAGAGGCGGGGCCAGGAACTATGACTCGACCCCTGCAACCACAACTAGGTGAGTACATGCATACACACAGTGGAGACAGAAAGGACTCTGGGAAGACATAACAGAGAGGTACATCAACAAGGGACATACCAACAAGTGTTGGATGAAATACACACAACCGAGGAGAAGGTGAAGGAGCTGTTAAGTGACCTTGATACCTCATAGGCGGTGGGACCGGGCATCTCCGTGGGTCCTTAGAGAGGGAGCAGAGACGCTGTGTGTGCCATTAACCACAATTTTCAACACATCCCTTGAAACTGGGCAAGTACCTGAGGTATGGAAGACGGCAAATGTAGTCCCCATTTTTAAGAAAGGAGACAGAAACGAGGCACTAAATTATAAACCAGTGTCACTGACGTGTATAGTGTGGAAAGTCATGGAGAAGATTATCAGGAGGAGAGTGGTGGAGCACCTGGAACGGAACAAGATTATAAACGACAACCAGCACGGATTTATGGAAGGCAAATCCTGTTTTACAAACCTACTGGAGTTTTATGACAAGGTAACAGAAGTAAGACAAGGCTAGTTCCAGAGCTAAGGGAAATGTCCTACGAAAAAAGGTTAAGGGAAATCGGCCTGACGACACTGGAGGACAGAAGGGTTATGGAAGACATGATAACGACATACAAAATACTGCGAGGAATAGAAAAGGTGGACAGACAGGATGTTTCAGAGATGGGACACAGAAACAAGGGGTCACAATTGGAAGTTGAAGACTCAGATGAGTCAAAAGGATGTTAGGAAGTATTTCTTCAATCACAGAGTTGTCAGGAAGTGGAATAGTCTGGCAAGTGATGTAATGTAGGCAGGATCCATACATAGCTTTAAGAAGAGGTATAATATAGCTCATGGAGTGGGTAGAGTGACCAAGTAGCGGCCAGTGAACAGGTGGGGCCCAGGAGCTGTGAATCGACCCCTGCAACCACAACTAGCTAAGTACACACACACACCACCACACGAGGTGGGTCACCACTGGTCGGTAACACCACACGAGGTGGGTCACCACTGGTCGGTAACACCACACGAGGTGGGTCACCACTGGTCGGTAACACCACACGAGGTGGGTCACCACTGGTCGGTAACACCACACGAGGTGGGTCACCACTGGTCGGTAACACCACACGAGGTGGGTCACCACTGGTCGGTAACACCACACGTGGGTCACCACTGGTCGGTAACACCACACGAGGTGGGTCACCACTGGTCGGTAACACCACACGAGGTGGGTCACCACTGGTCGGTAACACCACACGAGGTGGGTCACCACTGGTCGGTAACACCACACGAGGTGGGTCACCACTGGTCGGTAACACCACACGAGGTGGGTCACCACTGGTCGGTAACACCACACGAGGTGGGTCACCACTGAGTCTAAGGAGATTAGTGTAGCATGGAGTGGACCAGCAGCTTGAGTGTGTGAAGAATGAGAAAATCAGTGAGTGTGCGAGGATGGGCGAGTGGGTCCTCGAGTGTGCGAGGATGGGCGAGTGGGTCCTCGAGTGTGCGAGGATGGGCGAGTGGGTCCTCGAGTGTGCGAGGATGGGCGAGTGGGTCCTCGAGTGTGCGAGGATGGGCGAGTGGGTCCTCGAGTGTGCGAGGATGGGCGAGTGGGTCCTCGAGTGTGCGAGGATGGGCGAGTGGGTCCTCGAGTGTGCGAGGATGGGCGAGTGGGTCCTCGAGTGTGCGAGGATGGCGAGTGGGTCCGAGGTGCGAGGCGAGTGGGTCCTCGAGTGTGCGAGGATGGGCGAGTGGGTCCTCGAGTGTGCGAGGATGGGCGAGTGGGTCCTCGAGTGTGCGAGGATGGGCGAGTGGGTCCTCGAGTGTGCGAGGATGGCGAGTGGGTCCTCGAGTGTGCGAGGATGGCGAGTGGGTCCTCGAGTGTGCGAGGATGGGCGAGTGGGTCCTCGAGTGTGCGGGATGGGCGAGTGGGTCCTCGAGTGTGCGAGGATGGGCGAGTGGGTCCTCGAGTGTGCGAGGATGGGCGAGTGGGTCCTCGAGTGTGCGAGATGGCGAGTGGGTCCTCGAGTGTGCGAGATGGGCAGTGGGTCCTCGAGTGTGCGAGGATGGGCGAGTGGGTCCTCGAGTGTGCGAGGATGGCGAGTGGGTCCTCGAGTGTGCGAGGATGGGCGAGTGGGTCCTCGAGTGTGCGAGATGGGCGAGTGGGTCCTCGAGTGTGCGAGGTGGGCGAGTGGGTCCTCGAGTGTGCGAGGATGGGCGAGTGGGTCCTCGAGTGTGCGGGATGGGCGAGTGGGTCCTCGAGTGTGCGAGGATGGGCGAGTGGGTCCTCGAGTGTGCGAGGATGGGCGAGTGGGTCCTCGAGTGTGCGAGGATGGGCGAGTGGGTCCTCGAGTGTGCGAGGATGGGCGAGTGGGTCCTCGAGTGTGCGAGGATGGGCGAGTGGGTCCTCGAGTGTGCGAGGATGGGCGAGTGGGTCCTCGAGTGTGCGAGGATGGGCGAGTGGGTCCTCGAGTGTGCGAGGATGGGCGAGTGGGTCCTCGAGTGTGCGAGTGGGTCCTCGAGTGTGCGAGTGGGTCCTCGAGTGTGCGAGTGGGTCCTCGAGTGTGCGATGGGTCCTCGAGTGTGCGAGTGGGTCCTCGAGTGTGCGAGTGGGTCCCGAGTGTGGAGTGGGTCCCGAGTGGCGAGTGGGTCCTCAGTGCGAGTGGGTCCTCGAGTGTGCGAGTGTGGGCGAGTGGGTCCTCGAGTGTGCGAGTGGGTCCTCGAGAGTGTCGAGGTGGGCGAGTGGGTCCTCGAGTGTGCGAGTGGGTCCTCGAGTGTGCGGGTGGGCGAGTGGGTCCTCGAGGCAGTGGCGAGTGGGTCCTCGAGTGTGCGAGTGGGCCCGAGTGGGTCGAGTGGGTCCTCGAGTGTGCGAGTGGGTCCTCGAGTGTGCGAGTGGGTCCCGAGTGTGCGAGTGGGTCCTCGAGTGTGCGAGTGGGTCCTCGAGTGTGCGAGGATGGCGAGTGGGTCCTCGAGTGTGCGAGTGGGTCCTCGAGTGTGCGAGTGGGTCCTCGAGTGTGCGAGTGGGTCCTCGAGTGTGCGAGTGGGTCCTCGAGTGTGCGAGTGGGTCCTCGAGTGTGCGAGTGGGTCCTCGAGTGTGCGAGTGGGTCCTCGAGTGTGCGAGGATGGCGAGTGGGTCCTCGAGTGTGCGAGGATGGCGAGTGGGTCCTCGAGTGTGCGAGTGGGTCTCGAGTGGTCTCGAGGTGCGAGGATGGCGAGTGGGCTCTCGGTGGCGAGTGGTCTCGGGTGCGAGGAGGCCTCGAGTGTGCGAGATGGGAGTGCGGTGGCTCGAGTGTGCGAGATGGGCGAGTGGGTCCTCGAGTGTGCGATGGAGTGTCTGGTGCGAGATGGAGTGGGTCCTCGAGTGTGCGAGGATGGCGAGTGGGTCTCGAGGTGGCAGTGGCAGAGGATGGGCGAGTGGGTCCTCGAGTGTGCGAGGGATGCGGTTGCGAGATGGGGGCCTCAGTGTGCGAGATGGGCAGGGTCTCGAGTGTGCGAGGATGGGCGAGTGGCTGTGAGGACAACATTGTGTTGGTCTAAAAGGATCAGATGATTGTTTAGAGAGTGCATCAGGTTTAGATGTATAGTTTCAAAGATGAATCTTGCAAGTAGAGTGTGGATCAGAAGGCCATTAGGGAAGCTTTGAATGGATCACTTTCAACCACTGGAGTATTGGAAGGTTCAGAAAGGAATAGAGGAGCTTTGGTGGGCCAGAAGGGATCAGGGGGCATTACATCCATCAGGAGCATTTGGATAAGCAGGATGAATAAACAAATAGCATTGGAATATTGGATGGATCTGGAGTAATCCAGGGGTAAACATTAGATTTACTATTGTGGTATAAGGTGAGCACTGGGTGGTACTGGAGTAATTAAGTGATCTTATATGGAATACGAAGGCTAAAGTGAGCATTTAGGCAGGTGAGGTGAGATTAAGTGGGGTCAGTAGACTTTAAGGAACAATACATACGTATATCACAAGGAGCGTTTGTACCATGAGATGGATCGTGATTGGTTAGGCCAGTCATTCATTAGTTAGTGCATCCTTCCTAGTTGGGTAGCTTAGAAAAATGGCTTTGTCAAGTTTGTACGTGGTATTTTCACATCTGTACTAGCTGATATAATAGATTTTGAAGTCTCGGCTAAGGCAGCAGAATGTTTTATTTGTCATTTCACTTCTAGTAACAACAGGATCTTATGTTCTCAAAGTGTTTGTGCTGGAAGCACAAGTTGGCCAAAGGCTTGAGTATGAGAGGCCACTGGATGAGTACACATCTCTTATTTCTCATGAGACTTTTAAGGGGATGCCTTGATTCTGGTGAAGGGCCCTTGCTCAGGGGAACTGAAGTTTCCTCTTTCCTACTTTCTTGGATCATACCTATTTACCACCCATTTCTAAGGTGTTGTATAACCATTATGAGTTTAGCACTTAGGAATATAGTAATATTAATCCTCTCATTGAGGCTACAAGATTGGAAATCTAGATTACTGGAATTGCCTCACTCCTACAGAAGCAGTGACACCAGTATACCCTCATGGAACCCTCTATTTTGCATCCATTGAGGAAACGTTCAATAGACTCCTGAACATCCAAACTACACTGTTTATCTCATCTATTGCGGTTCACTTCATTATTCATAGATTCTGATGACACATCCATTCTGATACATCGACATGCATTCACTTCCCCATTCTTCTTTTCTTCCAACAGTCTTTAATTGCTTAGAATATTTTTTACTCATTATTCATATTAATGTATTGTATGTCTTCTTAATAACATTATTTAAATATTAGACTAATATTTTCTGTTTTCCTATTCAGCTCACAGAATTTATCACTACTTCCTTTTTGAATTTCAATATATTACTATAATTAATGCTCTAAATGCACACACATTTACAATGTATTTCTATGACACTAAGGTGGATCACCAACAGTCTGAGTGGTCAGAGATTGGGCTGCAGATAGGATATAAAGCCTCTGCCACTCCTTGCATTGCATGACCTATACACGTTTAATACTTCAAGAAATCGATGCAGTTGTATGGTATAAAGTGCTGGGTGTTAAATCCAGGAGGGTCCTATAGTGCCTTTGGGAGTCTAAGGCAATCTGGTTTGATCCAAGGAAGGCAAGATTATGTCCACTTCCTTGATCAAAAGCCCTTCAGATCAAGGCACCTTCCCTTGTAGGCCTCAATGGATGAGAGGACAATGACTCTATTGATCCTCCTGTCTTGTGAGTGACAACACTTAATTTCTGTTTTATGAGAGCATTCATTATACATATAAAAGATCAGCACACACTGCATTACTCATTTGTTGCCTAGTCTACCGTCGTTGCTACATTAACACAACATGATCACTTCTTCCAAGGGGGGATGGGAGGTTAAAGGTGAGCTGTCATTTAAATTGTACAGAGTATTTTTTTTCCTCCTTTTTAGTAAACTAGAATGAATAGTATTTTGCCTTCTCTCACTCACATTGCCCCTCGGACATGTTAATACATACATATGTGATACATAAAAGGACCAATCGTCAAATTGAGAAATTTAGTGGATATTTCTTGCAAAGCTTTATAGGCCATCCAGTGTATATTTTGTAATTAAAGTCACTTGCTGTAATTATCTTTGATGGCTTCTGCTAATAACTCTTTTTCTGTATACAGTGGATCCCCGAGTTTCGTAAAAACTTCACTCCTGAAGTCTGCTCAAGCGCCATTACCGAACGAATTTACTCCCTTAAGGAAAAATGTCACGTAGGTTAGTCTATTTCAGACCCTCAAAAATACACTTCCACAAGCACTGACAATATTATACTTACATAATTGTACGATTTCCGGGGTTTACGAAACTCGGGGGTCCACTGTACTGTATGTATTATGTAGTCCCTCATTTAACATGACAAATATTACTGTATTCTGAATATTATTAAATAGCATTAAATAACATTGACAAATTACTGTACTGTACATACAGAACAATGTTAGTTTATCACCTGAAATTTGGATCTACAGTGGTACCTCAGCACATACATCCGCTTTGGAATAAGTCCAACTTGGTATACATCCTGTTTGGACTCGAAAATTTTTGCTTGGTATATGACCTTTGTTTGGAATACGACTCGCGTGCTAGAACTTGTATGGGCCAAAATGAGTCACGACACCGCGCGCTACCGTTGTTTACCTCTGGATGGACGTCAAAAACTTTGCAGAGAAGTACCACCCCACAAAGCCCAAACAAGCCGTAATAGCATTATCTGGAATGACCAGTGTTACGCCTACATTCAAAAGTCAGTAGATATTATCTTCATGTCGTGGGTGGTCACGCGGGGTGGAGCTCCGTCTTAAATTGCGTTTACTGATAGTAGCTGAGGAGACACAGTGCCAGAATTAAGCGTGTGTAACCATAAAGTGCATATACGCATTTGAACCAACATAAGAGAAATCGCAGTGAACAGTAAATAGGAAAAAATATAGACTATAGTGTAAATTCTAGAGTGCCGGTGGAGCAACGTTACGGT